>BJCM01082576.1:0-18307 GCA_018326385.1 Flaveria bidentis | reverse complement strand
CTAAGAGATCCGGTGTTTCCTTAACTGAAACACAAATGCCTATAAATATGGATCCTAGGTTTCACATCAGTGGATGAACATGAACACACGAGCAACCAAACGGAAAACCCAAACATCACATCAATTCACACAAACATAAACCCTAGCAGCCATCACATCAACATCAACACGTTCAAAGCATTTATTGTTTATGTCATTCATTATTTATTCATCTGTAATCATTAATTAATTTTAATGAAATACATTTGAATCAAATCATGTTTACTTATTAATTGTGTTCACATCATTGTGTTTGTCATAATCATTATTCATTATATTTGATATTTATTTAAAAAAACAATTAAACAAGGTTAATGTTGATTATGCAAACATTTCCATGATTTCCTTTAACACTGATAATTTCTTATTGTGATCCATGGATTCATAGGTGGAATTAGAGCCAAGTGCTCATTGATTTAGATCGATTGATCTATCAGTGTTAATAGTGTTTAATTGTTTGTTTGCTTAATAAGATTTGTCAGTTTTTGCTTTTTAGATCTATTGTTTTCAAGCAAATCATTTTTGTGTGAATCAATTATTACAGTGAATTGTGTTTCAGCAAGTACTGTTTCATTTTTTGATTAACTTAGATCAATATTCAAATCAATTAAATAGTAGATCTAGGTTATTGATTGACATTCATCAACTGTTCAAGTTTATTTGAACAAATACATTAACAAAATCCTTGATTTGATAATTAATTATCATAAAAGGATTGACTAATTCGTGACCACAATTGCTTAATTTTTGTTGATTAAGTTTTGTCACTAATTAGTTCATTACCTACAAGATACTCCGCAATAGTTAAAATCTTAGACTTTAACAAAACATGAGTAACTTTGTGCAGGATCGGTTTTGTCACTTAACACTTTGTTTTCTCTCAAATTCACTTATACTACACTCAGGTCAAATGAAACAGAATCTCTTCTAAGAGTTGATAATAATATAGTAAGTAGCAAAGAACACACAAAAATAATTGTCAAGGTACTTGCATATATTACTTCTAAACTCAAAGTATTACAAGACTCTTACAAGCATATTACATGAGTTACAATTAGAAACAAGATATACTTTGATACCAGCTGGAAACCTTCGACTAAAGCATATACTACAATGCTAAATTTATGGTATCTTAGATAAAGAATTATCTAATATATGGTAGTCATGACATGTCCATGACTTACCTTTTGTCACCAACTAAAGTTGGCAATTGTACTAACTAATAAAGGTAAACAATGAAATAAAGTATGGTCAACTACATGGCTTTTGAGAAAACGCCATGCAGTATCTCAGAGGTCTGCAATGGAGTGTCAGAGAGACCACACTTATGTCCACTGGTTCATAGTAGTGTCTTCCGAAGGTTAGTTGGGTTCGGAAGAACAAGTTCCTCCAAAGACACTTATACTTCGGAAGAGGCTACTTCTTTCGAGGCTTGAGGACTTCCTCTTTTCTTCAAGCTTCGGAAGTTGACTTCTTATCTTTTCTTCTAAATCTTGATCTTCGGAAGTAAATACTTTGTCTTCGGAAGTTGGAGTTTACCTTTGAAAGTAGATCTTACACTTTGTTTTTGGAAGAACTCCTTTCTCCTTCGGAAGTTACACACTTAGCTTCGGAAGTGCTTTATTAGTTGTACCAAAATAGTCAAAGTGATTTGGTTTTGGTTGCACCAGCCTTCTTCTTGATTCAACCTCCCCCTACGCTGATGCTACAAAAACCTCACTTGTTCTTGCTTCTCAAAACGTTCAACACCAGGGAAAGTAGATAATTATTTGTTTCTTTGTTCTTCCCGGAGGTGGTGCTGAGAAGCTTGTAAAAATCATTCATAGATAAGAGATCCAGTCTGTAACTTTGAATGATATGTACCCTTTGTTGTGCCCCCTGAAGAGAGTTAATTGATGGGAGTTATAGTCCTACTCCCATCTAACTATGGATTCAAGTTCCGGACCCTTAACCATTTGAAGAAAGGCTTTGCCTTTGGTTGCTGATCCTTTCCTTTTCTCATCCTCTCTTAGTTTCAACTCTTCTTAAAACTTAGTCCTAGCAGTTAGCTCAGCTAGATAAAGACTGCTCAGGTGATTTCTAATGTGAGCAACTACTTCAGAGTTGAAGGGGTTATGGAGTGGCTTCTCTGTTAACTCAGCAATATCAAATTTGCTTAAGTGTAACAGAGATGAGGCATTTAGCATGTTTAGCTCTCCACTCTCTATCTGAACAACAAAGTTGTGAGAAGAGTCTTCGAACCTCCACTGGATAATCTTCTTCCTTGGCACAAGGGGTTGACTTGGTACCTTGTCTCTTTTCTTTGAATCCAGTAGAGTCACCAGCCTTCTCCTTAGTTTCTTTTCTTCCTCATTCAGAGCATTTGAGTTGAGGCCAAAGAGCATTGTAGCTTGGTCCAATGTTCCTTTGGGCAGATCAAGAAATTGATCTCTAGTGAGGGAACATGAGGATCCATCAATAAGTTAGTTTTACAAAGTCCTCCTCACAAGAGATGTCGCTTAGGGTTGTACAGTTGATGAGCTTTGTCTTGATTGCCTTGAACTCCTTTAAGGAGAGATGTTTGGAATGCTGAGGGGATGGTTTGGGAGGTTGTGGTGTTAGGGTTCTGGAGAGTGTTTTTAGGTTGGAAGATAGGTAGTTTAAGTGGTTGAGGTGAGGAAGTTGGTACAGTTGAAGGTGTAGGTTTATGTGTGTAAGGTTTAGTGGTTGGTTTAGTGTTGATGGGTTAGGTTGTGGTTGGGTTTGTGGTTGGGGTTGAGTGGTTGGTTTGAAGACCATCCCTTATCCCCTTCTACACATCTCCTTCCTCTTCCCCAAGTGAATGTCAGCCTTTATGTAACAGATATGTCATTGGAGGGTCTACTCAGATATAGGACCCACCTGCCAGCAAGAGAAGCCATGAGCCCAGAGATAATCTTTCATCTAGGCCTTTTCACCTATCTTTCTAACAACAGCAAGTCCTGTTTCCTCTTCCTACTTCTTCTTCACCCTCAGCTTCTCCTTAGTAGCTTTCTTTCTCTCTTTCTCTATTTGATCTTGCTCTGTTTTGAAAGACATAAGATCATATCATTGTTATTTGGAGACAGTTCTTCTAAAGAGAAACCCCTGGAGGTTAGAAAGTTTATCCTTTCCCTCCTAAGCTGTTGATCAACTTCTCTTTTCTTTTTCTTCCTTTCTACCTTTTAGGCCAACCTTGTTGCTTCTTCCTTTTGCTGGATTTGCAGCACAGATGCCTTCTCTAAATCAACTAACTCCTCTAATGGTAGCAGGAGGACATCCACATTCGCAACTCCTAAATGGAGAAGTCTGTCGATGATTTCCATTCTTCTTTTATTGTTGACAGCCTCGTGGTTGCCTGTCGCTGCTTTGCTACTAGCAGCTAGCAACTTCCCAGTTGCAAGTCTACCTTTTCTTTTGAGTTTTTCTAACCTTGCTTCCTATTGAAGCTCTTCCACAGTAATCTTCCTCTTTCCTTTGACATATTCAGAAGTTCTAGACTTTGGGGGTTCTTTGATGGAAGGTTTAGGTTGAGTAGTGGTAATGGGAGCTGGAGTAGAGCTGATAATTGAGCTAGGGGTTGGGTAAGAAAATCCTCCCTATTAACCTCATACGAAAGTTCTAAGATTGCATCTGTGACTATTAGATCATCGGATAAAGAGAATAGTCCTTCCGCTGCTACAATCTCAGCTTCGGAAGATTGAAGTTGTTCTTTCGAGGCTTTGACTAGTGCTTCGGAAATCTGTGAGAATGCAATTTCTGTCCCTACCATCTCAGGTGCTAGGCTATCAGTCCTTGTTTACCCTTCGAAATTAATCTTTGGTTCCACTTGGACCTTAGGTTGACCAACTTCCTCAATAGTAGTAGAAGGTGCATTCAACCTCTTAAGCTCTTTAGCTCCAAAATAAATCACAGACAAGTCAGGACTTGGTTGTACAATGAGACATTCTATTAGGAACTTGTTGAGATCTTGGAGCATCCTTTGATCTACTTGAATCATAACTGGAGGAGGCTCAGGAAAAACTGAAGCTTGTTGCATGGGGTATATTGAACATAAGGAAGTGAGAACTTGACTCTATGGTTCCTCTTGTCTTTGGCTTTGTCCCTGAACCCTGTCCCCCTTTTTTGTAGCATCATCTTGAGAGCTTGATGAGCTAGAGGAAGAGGTCAATGAGACCTGAATTGGTACATGCCTAACGGACCTCTTAATCTGTTCTCAGGTAGTTTGGCCTGAGATTTTCAATCTCAAGTTGCTAAGTGGCAGACCTATCCTCTAATGTCCTAACCTTAGATTCAAGATTTGAGACTTTAGAAAGTAGGTCTTTAATGGTGAGTTGCAGTCTTCCCTCGTCTTTTTTTGAAGAATCATAGGGAGATGAGGTAACATACCTAGTATGTTCATCCTCACCACCAGATGTGGTTTTTTGGCACCCTAGTTTCCCTTGCTCAATGATGTCTCTTTTAGAGTCATCAAAAGGCATGGTTGCCGCAGATTCAGTTTCAGATATGTTTCCACTATCCTGAAGACCCATTGAGGATCCTTCAGTAGTGGTAGCTGAATCTACATGAGTCCTTTCCAAATCAGTGGGACTCACCTCTGTAAAGGCTTGCTGATGGGGGCTAGAGATAAAAGGTCTCTCTAGGCTTTGTGGATCCTTGAGAGAGTGTTGTGGATCAACTTCATTGCCATGAAAGGACATAATCTCTTCATTAGTTCTGAATAGAAGGTCAGTAAATGATATAGAAGTTAAACCTAGTGACCCCGGACCTTGGTCAATGTCTAAAGGCATTGAGCCTATGGTGGGGTTGTCCCTTTGTGGCTACTCAGAGGAGTATAAAGACTTACCCTGAGGGTTTTTAGCTTGGGTTTCGGGCTCATGGTTTTGAGACTTAGGAGAGTCAATACCCATATTGAGGTCAATTGTGAAGGATGGTGAGACCTCAGGCTAAGTGGGAGCCCATTGTTCCACTCTAGTCTTTTTGGATTGAACAAGAGGAGCTTGTTCAATCAAAAAAGATTGAACAAGGATCATTTGGGTTGTCTTTGATATGTGATTGTGACGGGGTGAGTAGGTAGATTTGGCAATGTGAGGATAGTTGCTTGTGTGGGTTCATCACTTGTGGGGTTAACAGTGATGTCACCCAGGAGCCATTGGCTTAGTCATACCTGGTAGCAGTGCAGTATGTCTTCCGATGAAATTGGTGGACACTCTCTTCAAAGTCTTGAAGATGGTCGGCCTCATTTGAGGGACAGTCAGAACAACTGAAAATACAAGCTGACTCTAGTCCAGCTCACAGTTGATTATGTGCTGAAGAAACCTGGGATACATGAAGAATGTTTCCCGCTAAAGGTTTCCCATAAGATTGGTTAGCACAAACCTTGAGTAGTTAAAGTGAAGGATTCTCACCAATCTATGAAATAGGCACCCTAATTCATATGGGATTTGATCCCTTCCCCCAGATTTGTTGGATAAGCAATAAAGAATGACATGCAGTAGGAACTTCCAATTATAAGAAAAATTGAACTTTTAGACGGTAGACCTGCTAACATCTCTAGCATATCCCATTTGGATATAGGTGTTGTCCAAGTATATTCTAGGGAACTTTGTAGGGGGGCCTACATCATGGAAGCTCGAGATGCTCCCATATGAGTTGTTCGGAAATGACTAACTACTGGTTACAAATGCTCGGTTTTAATATCCGAACCCCATTTAGGGTTTCAATCTGACTATTGGCCCAAAATTCTGCCATATGATTTGAGTAAACGGTAGGGTTAACAGTCAGAGAAGTGTAATAAGATGATTGGGTAAGAAAGGAGATGATATCAGAGAAGTCAGCATCTTTTGAAGAATCAAGAAGTGTGAGTTGGTTGTGTTGAGGGTTAAGTGCCATATGAGAAAGTTGTAGGATGATGAGTTCGGACTTGCGTGAATTGGAGATGAAGGAAGCTTTTAGGGTAGTAAATTTTGGTAAAAGGATGAAAGTGATTAGTCGGAGTTAGTTAAATGGGTGAAATGGCATTTTAGGGGGTTAGGATAAGATGATGTGATGTTTTAGTTGCTGATGTGACAGGGATGGTAAGGTTTAGTTCATTTAAATAATCCGACATCATTAACAAAATCTTTACTTTTTACAGAGTGGGGCCCAAAAGATTTCCATTACACAGTAAGGTCTTTCTTCTGAGTATAAAGCATTTCTGCAGGTATTTTTCTTCCGAAGGCAATTTTACTTCCGAAGGTAAAGTTCTTATTTCTGAGAGTAAAGATTGCTTTCTGAATGGAGGGTTTTATAAGCTTCGGAAGTAAATCTGATATGTAATCAATCGCTTCTTCTGAGACTAAAAACTCTTCTGAGAAGGAAATTATCCTGGGAGGAATTTGCTTCGAAAGATATGTAAAACATCTTCTGAGAGTTAATTCCTCTTCGAAAGAATTTATACATAGTGAAAATTTCTGAGAAAGACCTTTTGTAATAGGGCTTAGATTGTATTGACATAAGACTTTACATATTTTAAAAGGTTTTCAAAAGAGATAGACTAATTAATGTTTATCATCCCAAGGCTGTAATGAGATACTTAAATCTTTGTTCATCAAAAGCTTTGGTGAACAAGTCAACATATAGCTCATTTGAGTCAACTTTGATTAGCTTAATTAGATTTTCTCATGAATATCTCTAATGAAATGGTACCTGATATCAATGTGCTTTGTCTTGGAGTGCTTCATAGGATTTTCAGCGATGGAGATAGCACTGTTGTTGTCAATATGGATAGGAGTGCTCATGAAGTTGAATCCATAGTCTATCATATGGTTCTAAATCCACAGCAGTTGAGCACAGCAACTAGCAGTAGCAATGTATTCTGCTTCAGTAGTTGCTGTTGAGACACAGGATTGCTTCTTGCATTGCCATGGGATTATCCTTCCACCAAGAAATTGACATCCACCTAATGTTGATTTCTTGTTGATGTTACAGCCACCATAGTCACTGTCAAAGTAGCTATAGAGATTAAAATTGTTGTTCATTGGATATCTTGCACAAATATAGGTTAGGTGAGACACCTTTCGAGCAGCCTGATATCTTGCACAAATATAGGTTAAAAACATGTTATCAGGTCCACTTGTTGTGAGATACATCAGAGAACCAATAATTGCCCTATACTGATGTGGATTAGTATCCTCCCCCTCAAAGTCAGGACAGAGATTATGGTTTCTGGGTATAAGTGTTTTTGTTGACTTGCTATCTTTCATGTCAAATATTTCTAAGATCTCATTGACATACTTTGATTTATTGATGAAAAAACCCATCCTTCATTTGCCTCACTTGAATTCCAAGGAAAAAGTCCAGTTTTCCCATGGAACTTATCTCAAACTTTTTCTTCATGATGCTCTCAAAGTATTTATACATTTGGTCATTTGAGGAACCAAATATGATGTTATGAACATAGACTTGAACGAGCAAGATGTCCCTTTCAAGCTTCCATATGAAAAGAGTCTTATCAATGGTGCCTCTTGTGTAACCTTTCTTCAGGAGAAACTACAACAATGTCTCATACCATAACCTAGGTGCTTGGTGAAGCCCATATAGAGCTTTATCCAATTTGCACACATAGTTGGGGTGTTGTGGGTCTTTAAATCCTGGAGGTTGGCACACATAGACTTCCCTATCTATATCTCCATATAGAAAGGCACACTTGATATCAAGCTGGTAGATAGTGAAATTCTTGGATGCAGCATAAGCAAGAAAGATCCTAACCGCCTCAAGTCTTGCAATAGGTGCAAAGACATTAGTATAATCAATTCCCTCCTCTTGAGTGTATTTTAGAACCACCAATCTTGCTTTGTTTTTGATAATCAAGCCTCTATCATCTCTCTTGTTTCTGAAAACCCATTTTGTGCCTATAGGTACTTCACCAGATGGTAGCGGACATAGGATCCGAACCTTTTGTCTCTTGAATTGAAGCAACTCTTCTTGCATTGTTTAAACCATGCAACTGTATTTTAAGGCATCTTCTACCTTCTTGGGTTCCATCAGGGATAAAAAGCATGAGTACAAGCAGACATTCCCATTATGAATTTGTCCTCTTGTTCTCACACCTTCACAAACTTCCCCTATGATGTTCTCAGCTGGATGAGTGTTGTGAATCCTAAGTCGAGAAATTACCTCCAGTTGCAAAGATAGATCCAGATTGGACATATTATGCTCAGGAGCTTAAACACTTTTTCCAGCTGTTATTTCAAACTCATTCAATAAAGACTGATTGAATGAATGAGAAACATCATCATTTGTTGGTCGTGAAGCAACATTAACAATTGCATGTTCCTTCAAGATGCTACTTCCATCAGCTTGGTGTTGTGCAGTGTCACCTGATGAAATTTGAGGGTCAATAGGTGAATCACTAGTTGAAGCTCCACTATCCCTTGAGATAGTCATATTGTCAGATCTGCCAATAGTAGAAGCTTGATTTGTTTTAGCTCTTGGAGAACTTGGAATAAGTCTGGGTAGCTCAAATTGTTGGTCATCATTAGAATTACTTTGAGCACATGTTCCAGCTGAAACATTCTCACAAGATGGTTTAGAATAGGTTGGAAACAGTTCTAAGTAAAAAATATGATCAGGGCCATTCCCCCTAACACAAAGAATGTGCTTATTAACAACAATGTTAGATGATTCCTCAAATTGTTGACTTTTTATATTATAAACCCTATAAGTTTTAGAGTTAGATGAGTATCCAACAAAGATAGCATCATCTGACTTTTCAGCAAATTTTTCCAAATTGTCTTTTGTGTTAAGTATGGTACACCTGCTGCCAAAGGACCTTAGAAAACCAATGAATGGTGGCCTCTTGTTCCATAGCTCATAAGGGGTTTTTCCATGTGGTTTTACTACAAGAACCCTATTCTACACATAGCATGCAGTGCTGACTGCCTCTACCCAGAATGTTAGAGGCAATTTTCAGTCAGCAAACATAATTCGAGCAGCCTTAATAAGTGTCATGTTCCTCCTCTCAGCAACACCATTTTGTTGAGGAGTTCTAGGAGCACTATATTGTCTGGCAATCCCTTTTGAGTTACAAACTGAGTCAAGAACGTGGTTTTTAAAATCAGTACCTTGATCACTTCTAATTATTTTAACCTTGTGATCAATTTGATTTTCTATTTTAAGAATAAAAGATTTAAATGTTTCAGCAGTTTCATCTTTAGATCTAAAAAAGAATACCCATGTAAATCTTGCAAAACCGTCAACAATCACAAGGCAGTATGATTTCCTTCCAATGCTCACTATACTTGTAGGATCAAATAGATCCATGTGCAGTAAGTGTAATGGAGTGGTGATAGAATTATCAACTTTGGATTCATGAGATGCCTTGTGTTGCTTCCCTTTTAGGCATGTAACACAGTTATCTTCGCAGAAAAATTCCTTTCTAGGCAAATCATGTACCAAGTTATTTTTAGCCAATTTATTCAGTGTCTTAAAATTTACATAACATATTCGTTTATGCCATAGTATTGACTCGTCACCATCATCATTGGACAGAAAGCATGACACTTCACCCACTAGGGAATCATTGTTCAATCAAGCTTGTACATATCCCCTTTCATGGGAGATCTAAGAAGCACCAATTCATGAGGAATTGTCATCCTGGGTTTGAGGATAATAAACTCATGTTCTGTGAAGATCATTTGATGTTTTTGATCACAAAACTGAGAAACACTTAACATGTTGTGTTCAAGCTGTTTGAGAAAGTGAACTTTGTCAAGTTTTAATTTTCCATTAGATATACTTCTTCTGCCAGAAATATATCCTCCAACCTCACCTCCAAACTAGACAGGTCCTCTATCATAATGTTGAAATTGTTGAAGGAGAGATATGTTCCATGTCATGTGTCTGGAGCATCAACTATCCATGATCCAAACATTGTTCTTCTTGTCATATGGATGTCCCTACATATAGAATGAGATGATTAGTTTATTTTGGAAACCCAAGCCTTGTTGGTCTTAGGTGCTTCCAATGATAGTTACGTAATTGAACCAAAGTTTAAGCATCAGGATTCAATGGATGTCATTGAAGAAGAGGTTTGGGCTACAACATCTTTCTTAGTCTTCCAATCCATATTTTGGTTGATCATAGAGAATGAGCTTGTTGAAACTTTTGCAACATGGCATTCTTCCAAAGCTTCTTTCTTTTAGGAAGAAGCCTTCACCACCCTTTCTTCCAAAGTAGTCTTCTTTTAGGATGGCTTCAGGTGGAATCTTTTGTTCTTTTAAGTTTTCACAGCCTTAGCTTCCGAAGCCATTTTCCCTTCAGAAGAAGCACTTTCTTCCGAAACCAACCTTGCTTTGGAAACAAGCTTTACCTTTCTCATCACTTGAGCAATTTGCAGGATCGGTGAAGGGTATGCAATTACAACACAACAACACATTGAGGAGAGTTGCTAAGAACACTTAACAGATCAAATAGGGAATTGGGTAACCTTTTGTAATGATACCAAGAACACAAGTAAATATGAGATAGAACAAGATAGCAAAACACACAAGGAGTTGGTTTTCAAGATTGTAGTATATTTCTTTCTCAAGTTCTATTACAAATGTTATAAAGCATAACAGAAAGTTACAAGTACTTGAGATACATATACTACATCCTACAGTCAACCATACTTTGAAGGCCAACTAGATACAATTGACTAGACAACAAACAAAATCAATTGTAGAGTTAAAAGGCATCTTGCCTTTTGAATTTTGACTATGACATGCCATAGCTCACATCCTAATATAATACAAAAAGGATAAAGTACACAAAGTAGAAAATTACAGAATCAAGACCTCAATGTACAGTTATCAAAAGCATGGACCTTTTCACCAACTTATGAAAGTTGGTGACTTTACAGAGTTGCAGCAAAAAGGGTCCAGCTTTATTAAAAGTACATCAGATAAAACATTTGTTCAAAAGTCTTCGGAAGAAATATGTCTTCAAGCGTTGGCTTCGGAAGACTTTGTCTTTGAAACTTTGGAAGCTAGCTTCGGAAGATATTGGTCTTGGCTTCGGAAGATTTCTCACTTAGGGTATTTCTGATGCTGATGTGAAACTTCCGAAGCATTCTACTTCAGTACACTTGTGCATGCATGCAGGAGAGACTTTGTGTGTTTGGGTTGCATCAGCCTTTACATTCAATCCTTACAAACTCCCCCTAGGCTGATGCTACCAAAACAACAGAAGACTTCAGATATTAACAGTCCTTATCATGATAATGACCATCCCTTTCTTCATGAGATGATCAGGATCACTCAGACTCTCAAAGTGTCTTTTCATGTCAAAGAGATCATAAAGAGGTAGTGTAAACATATCATGCCATGTGTAAACATTTTGAATACCCTAATCTCTGATGACATGCCATCTTTCTGGATTTGTAGTGTATGTCCAGGACAAGATGGGTCTCCCTGATGCTAAAAGAGCTACTTGAATTGGAGTTAGTGGAGCATCCTCTATTTGCATATCCTCTAGATGTTCTGACTCATCCTGAGGTTTGGAGATGGATGCTTATTTCTTCTTCTTTATTGGCCTTGGTTTGGAAGCCATCCTTTTTCTCCTCTTTGAACATTTTATATGAGAAGAGTGTCCTGTAACATCTGATTAATCTTCTTTGTCTTTCTTAGTTGGGTTTTCCTCTCTTATTGGGTTAGATTGAGAGGGGACAAAACCCTACTGTGGATCAAAAGTGGAAGCTTGTTGAGGCTTAATAGGAGATTCAAGTTGTGTTCTCTTAAATGATTCAACCTTAATCTCTACTTCCTAAGGGACCTGACTTGGTGGGGAGTGTAAGTTAACAAGTTCACCTCTTTGAATCTTCTGCTTGATCACTCTAATGTGCTCATCTATGGGGGACAGAGACATAGGACCAAGTCTCCTTCTGGAGATTCCATACAGCTTCAAGAGGCTCATCATCCTCTGTCTATCAACAGACTTCTTCATACCTTTTGGAATGATGGCTCTTGACTTTGCAGCCTCTTTCCTTAATTTCCTTTTGGTGATCTTTCTTTCTTTGACTATCTCAAGTTCAAGTTGTTTGAGGCACTCAAACTCAATATAGTCAAAGGGTAAAGGAAGAAGTGCAACAACCTGGTAGAGGCCTGTGGCACTCAGGTAGTTGATCATGTTGATCCTATCTTTTTCTTTGTCTACCTGAGGTTCTTGTGGAACCACATCCTCCTTCACAGGACTTTTTTGAACTGGGGAGAGAGAAGGCACATGCTTGTACAGTCTTTTCTTTCTTCTTTCTTCTTTGATCTGAAGAAGTAGCTTTGCATCCTCTGCCTCCTTTCTTTCCTTTGACAATTTCTTATCAGACAGTTCATTTAACTCATCTAAGGGAAGGGAGATTATATTATCTATGTCATAGTTCCTGGTCTGCAAGTAGTTGATCCTGACTACCCTCAACTCATCATTCTAAGTGTTTGTCCTGGGGGCAGCCTTGATAGCAGATTCCATAAGTCTTACAGACCTAGTAGAGGAACTTTCTCCCTTTAGCCTCCTTTTCTCTCTCTCCTCCTCCTCAATCTCCTTAGAAGTCATTTTTCATTTCCCTTTGTCACTCACAGACTTTTGTGACTTAGGGTGGAGAGAGCTTTGGCTTTCATTGCTTGGTGTCGCTTCCAAGCTTTGGCTAGATTGAGGTTGAGATGCACCTTCACTAGCAGGTGTCTCATAAAGGGAATGAATCTCTGCAGTAGTTGATGGTGAGACAGAGCTCTGAGGTTCTACCACTGGGCCTTCAATCAAGGTTTCCCCTATGAAACTAATCTTAGGGTCTACCTCAACATCAAGTTGACCAATGACATTGCCTGATTGCCTTAGTCTCTTTTTGAAGCTGAACTCTGTAGTGATTGTATCTTGAATTCTTTGAGCCAGCTTGTCTTGATTGGCTTTGGTTGACAAGTGGCATGCTGACAACATCCAGACTTTCATAGAAGTTCAAGGTGTGAAAATTGAAGACTTCTTGCTGCCCTTGAACTCTTTGAATGATAGGGGCTCTTCTGTTTTCATCATACATCCACCCAATAATGTGATTTGAAGTTAGTGGAGATGATATTGCCCTTGGTATTCCTTCCTCAAAAAGACTCTGAATGTAGGAGTCTATGGAGTTCACATCAATGTGAACTTGAGGAAGTTGTTGAGTATGCACAATTGCAAATGAGGATGGGGAGTCCTCAATGTCTATACTTCGTGAAGAACTCCCAGGTTCTGTAACTGTAATGATTTTCTCCCCCTTTTTGGTAGCATCACCGTCTTGCATAGGTGAGCTAGGAGTTAGGTCAATCACACTCACCGGTTCTTGTGTTCCTGGTTGAGCTCCTCTTAAAGGTCTCCCAGCTAGTCGTTCCCTAAGATAGGAAATCTCAAGTTGCTTATCATTGACCTTGTTTTGCAAGGTAGTCACTTGAGATTCAAGATGACTAACCTTGGAGACTAAATAGGTGCATGTTTGTGACTATTTTTGCACCTTTAGACTCAAATTCCCATCATCTTCATCAGAAGAATCATTGGGGGATGAGATGATTGGACCAAAGTCCTCTCTCTCACCACTAGCTTCAGGTTCTTGGCTGCTGGATTTCCTATGCTTACTGACAGCCTCAGATGAGGTGTCAATGGGCTGAGTTGCCATGGCTGAGGTCTGAATGATGTAATCACTTGCAAAAGTGAGAGCCTCTTCCATATGGATATCCTAAAAAGGTTCAGAAGTATCCACCTTAATAATGGATGATTGATGTTGGCTAGACATAGGAGACTCAGGAGCACTCATCTCTCTTTGAGAATTGGAAAAGAAGATAGAGTCATGGTACTCACTGAAACCTAATTCTTCATCAGTATAGAAGTTAAGGTTAGGAATGGGTTGGTTTAAGTGCAAAGGCTGGGGATGGTAACTGTGCCCTAAAGTTTGATCACTTGACTGTTGAGACTCAGAGTGAAGGCTTAAGGCATTTGGGCTTATGAGATCATCAGGCTAAGCATGAGGAACCTCCGCACTGATCATAGAAGTGATGGGAGTGGTTTGCTCCTTAGGAGAAGTGGGAGCTCCACTATCCACTTCCTCTTGTATGGGTGAGTATATGGGGGCCTACACAGATTGAATAGTCTGAGTAGGTGTTCGTTTGGGTTTTCTTTGGTAGGTGAGGGTGATTTGTGGCTGTTCTGGTGGTTGAGATGTAGAAGGTGTGGGTTCCACACTAGCTGGTGCTGCTAGGTTGTCACCTTGAGCAATGAGCTCTAACATTTTTGGGATAAGGGCTGTTTCTACCCCTGAGAAGCCAATAGTTGGCTTCCTCATAATTTTAAAGATGACGCTTTTCATCTATCCCAATTTAAGAATATTACCTGTTTCCCTTAACTGTGAGCCCAGTTCCTAGTTAAGAATGTATTGAACATATCTAAGAAACATGTGGTATTCTAAGGAGTCCAAGTTAGCAACCAGATTTGTATAAATAAATTGAGAGTACCTGAACTTGACTCCCTAAACCATCTCATGCACTATGAATGATAGATCTTCAGGAATCTGGTCCCATCCTCCATGCTTGTTGGACAAGCTGTGGATAACCACATGTAGTAGGCATTTCCACTGGGATGAGACCTTCCCTTTCTTGAAGGTCTTTACAGAGAAATCTCCCTCATAGCCCATCTTCTCAAAGGAGTGGTTAACTGGTTCTTTGGTGAAGAACACCTCACATTCTTCATCATCCAGCTAAAGATGATTATTGATGATGGCCGGAGTGATGAAGATTGTTCTCCCCTGCACTGTGGTAGACCATGCCTTCTCCCCATCCAGAACGACCTCTTGGCAGGTCTTCCAAAAATCAAGTAGATGATCCTCATACAGAGTAGGATCAATGGTAAGGGAGGTGAAGTAGTTTGATAGAGCTAAGAAACGGCGAACCTATGAGAAATGTTGATCTTTCTCAGAGTGTAACAGAGCAACTTGGTTTTGTTGCCTGTGTAACTGCACGGAGAAATCTGGGTCATTTCGTCGGTTAAGGTTGGCCATTGTGAGAAATCTTAAGGATGAAGGAAGTATGAACGAAGTATGAACGAAGGTAGTTTCAGAGAGAAATTTGGGATTTAGGTTTGGAGGATAGATGAAGATGATAGAAAGAGGGGGAACCATTGAGTTTATATGTGAAAAAGATTTAAGACAAAGTTAATGAAAGAGGATAAACTTTGAAATCCAGATGTCGGTCCCACCTCTGAAAAAGTAGTTTGCTTTTTGCTCAAAAAGTAGTTTTCTTGGGAGTCAAAAAGCTTCTGAAGGTAAGTTGTCTTCGGAAGTTTTAATGAAAAAGCTTCCGAAGCCAAAATGTCTTCGGAAGAATTTCCTAAGAGTTTTGAAAAATTTTGCTTTGGAAGAAAATTAAGACTTTGATGTTTTGTTCAAAAGAACAAAGCTTCCGAGAGTTAATTTGCTTCGGAAGGAAATTGTACTTGAAAACATATAAGTGTCTAAGAAAAGTTTTAAGCTTTGGAAAATATTTCAGAAATTTCTTCCAAAGGAAAATGACTTAGGCAGTTATTTGTTTTGAAGGCATAAGTTTTCTTCCGAAGGTAAAAACATATCTTCCGAAGGATCAAAAATTTTTCAGTATTCTAAGGAAAAACTTCAAAAGGTGTTCATCCAGAGAAAACAAGAGCTTTTGAAGGTAATAAACTAAACAACTTAGGACACACAAATTTTAAGAAATAATATGAACTAGTTTTAAGAAAAACTTATTCATAGTTAATCATCCCAATAGCTTATATAGGATACTAAAATCTCTGTTCATCAAAGGCTTTTGTAAACTGATCAACATATTGTTCATTTGTGTTAACTTTGACTAGTTTAATTAATCCATTTTCAAAGTTATCTCTAATTAAATGATACTTGATATTGATGTGTTTTGTCCTTTAGTGCTGCATAGGATTCTTTATGATAGGATACCAAAGACCTAGTGTTGAGGCACCTTTGAGGTATCTTAGAATCCTTTTGACACTGATGAGGTCAGACATATTGGGTTTGGCTTGATATCTTGCACAAATATCAAGTCTGGTAGCTGTGAGATATATAAGAGATCCAATCATAGCCTTGTAAAGGTGTTCATCTACACATTCCCCCTGAAGATCAGGCCCAAGAGAATGGATTCTTGCTATGGGTGTCTTAGCAATCTTACAATCAGTCATGTTGAATCTTTTGAGTATGTCTTGAACATACTTTGACTAACTAATGAAGATGCCATCTTCAACTTGCTTCACTTGAATTCACAGAAAGAAATTGAGTTCCCCCATGGCACAAATTTTAAACTTGTCCTTCATCATCTTCTCAAAGTCTTTGCAGAGCTTTGGATTAGTTTAACCGAAGATGATGTCATCTACATACACTTGAACTAGTATTAAGTCATTTCCCTGTCCTTTGATGAAGAGAGGTCAATCTATAGTACCCCTTCTGTATCCATGCTTGCAGGGATACTGAGATAGAGTCTCATACCATTTCCTTGGTGCCTAATGCAGCCCACAAAGAGCTTTGTCAAGCTTGCAGACATAATCAGGATGGTCAGGATCTTCAAAACCAGGTGGTTGTTTGACATACACCTCTTCATGAATCATCCTATATAGAAAAGCACACTTGACATCATGTTGATAGACCTTGAATTTCTTGGATGCAGCAAATGCTAAGAATATCCTAACAGCTTCTAGTGTTGCTACAGGAGCAAAGACATCAGTGTAGTCAATTCCTTCTTCTTGTCTATACCCTTGAACAATTAGTCTAGCTTCTTTTTTATAACAATGCCCCTATCATCATTTTTATTCATAAATACCCATTTGGTTCTATAGTAGTCTTCCCATGAGGAAGAGGACAAATGTTCCAAACTTTTTGCCTTTTGAATTGAAGTAGCTCCTCTTGCATGGCTTCAACCCAACTTCCATCCTTTAGAGCCTCATTAATTTTATTTGGCTCTATCTAGGATAAGAA
The DNA here is from genome assembly GCA_018326385.1 of Flaveria bidentis. Taxonomy (NCBI): domain Eukaryota; kingdom Viridiplantae; phylum Streptophyta; class Magnoliopsida; order Asterales; family Asteraceae; genus Flaveria; species Flaveria bidentis. Next base: position 1,287 of record BJCM01082576.1, on the reverse strand, counting down.
ACAAGAGTGAAGATAAACATTTGCTTCATGGGTTTTTCCTCTTGTTCTTACCCCTGTGTCAACATTTCCAATGATGTTTGTGGTGGGGTGAGACTTGTGGATCCTTAGTTGAGGGATCACAGCAAGTTGCTGAAAGAGATCTAAATTTGAAAAATTTAGATCTGGCATTGATGTTTCTCCCACCACATCAACACACTTAACAAGAGAAACTCAATCAATTGAGTGTGTGACATCATTGATGTTGTCATCTATTGAGTGGTTATTAGTATCAAGGAATTCCTTATCACTGTCACCACCACCATCATTTTCTTCTGCATTTGAAGTGTCTTTATCTGGTTATTGAGCCTCTGTGCTGGAATTCGAAGGCATCTCAGATGTATCAGCTGAATTTGTCATAGTGGTGCTGATAAAAACCTCATTTGCAGAAGTAGTTACAACTAGAGCTGATGATGTGTAACTTGAAGGTCTTCTTAGCTCAAATCTTGGGTTAGGATTACCTGTAGGTAAGATGTTTGTAGATCCTGAAACATTCTCACAAGACTTGTTAAAACAGTTGGTAACTAAATCAAGATCAAATAGCCAATCAGGTTCAGAACCAGCCACACAAGGTGTGTGTTCATTGAAAGTCACATTGGCTGACTCCTCAATAATTCTAGTTCTAAGATTGTATACTCTATAAGCTTTAGCTCTAAAAGAGTATCCAATGAAATGTGCATCATCTGATTTCTCAGCAAATTGGGCAATTTGAACTTTGGTATTCAAGATGGTGCAAGGACATCCAAATGACCTGAGAAAACCAATGAAAGGTTTCCTCTTATGTCAAAATTCATAAGGAGTCTTGCCATGAGTCTTAACCACCAAAACTCTATTTTGCACAAAGCAGGCAGTGTTGACTGCCTCTGCCCAGAAGGTGTTGGGTAGCTTAGAGTCAGACAACATGGTTCTTGCAGCTTCAATTATTGTATTGTTTCTCCTCTCAGCAACAACATTTTGCTGAGGAGTCCTGGGAGCATTGGATTGTCTTGTAATACCTTTTTTCATCACAAAATGTATGGTTTTGACCTTGTGATCATATTGATTCTCAATCTTTAAGATGAAATTCCTCGAAATCTCAGGAGTCTCATCCTTAGATCTAAGGAAAAAGACCCAAGTGAGTCCTATAAATTCATTTGTGATCACCAAACAATAAGAGGTCCTTCCTAGACTCATTAAACTGGTGGGGCCAAAGAGATCCATATGTAACAAGTGTAGGGGTGTAGTGATGGAGTTTCTTTCCTTAGGCTTATA
>BJCM01082568.1:0-13498 GCA_018326385.1 Flaveria bidentis | reverse complement strand
AAGAAGGTATGGAATGAAAAAAAGAAGAAGGGGGGTGGATAGAATAAATTTGAGGGAATGGAGTCAACTACGTAATGGTTCATTCCATTACTTCGACCAACCAAACATGTCTTTATTCATTCACCATCAATGGTTCATTCCATTCCGCCACTCATCCCTGCATACCAAACGCTACCTTATATTTTTATGTGGTTTGAAACAACCAATTGTAAATAACATTTAAAATATATTATTTAAAAGTAAATTCAAATAGGGCTACGCTATACATATCCCTTTATTATTTGTCATACCTCACCCCTCAAATAATAATTTTAAAAGTTGTCATATTCTATCCTAAAATTTTTTTTATTTAAAAAAAAATGTTTTTAAAAGAAATTTAAAACACTTTCTATAAAAAAACAAAAATAGTATAAATTTATTTTTATAACATAAAACTATTTTGAAATTTTAAAAAAATATCTCTTTAATAGTTTATAAATTTTTTTGTAATATATTAAACAAGCTCGTGTACCATCACGAGCTAACTTGAATTCTTTAATTAAATGAGCCATAATATGAATTCAAGATTGGCTCGAGCACGTTTATGCTCGGTCGATTTGAGCTTTTCACAAGATGACCTGAAACTTTTACGCCCCTAACATTGTAATAGTTATCTGATTGAAGTCTAGATTGCTTAAATTGAAATGTGCCACTTATTATTTAGTGAGCTAATGTAGATTTACTGATTTAGCAAATGGGCTTATTTGATGAAAGCTTTAACTGATTCACATTAGTTGGTTATTTGGTATTGTTATTAACTAGGTGGGGTCCCGCGCGTTGCGGCGAAGACTATGACAATATTAGATTGAATGAATGTTCATCAAGCAAGTTGAGTATACCCATAACTATCTAACACAAAATACAAGTGAATCAAAGTGCAGTGATCACAAATAAAAAATCATATTAAAATCGTTTATTGGTAAAATTGGAAGTCGTACCTTGCTAAATGTTACACTAGAGTTAAGTTTTTTATGTTGGTTACATTATCGTGGTTTATATGGTTATCATATTATACATACCTCATTTGTCTTTCGTTACATTTCAAAGCCATTGAAGTCAGCCCGCCTTTAGCCGCCTTTCATATACACCAACACCTTTAACAAATATATAGTAATGTAGAAACAGAAGGAACAAACATCACTCTACTTCACTGTCGTACTTGTGTCCTGGTTACTTTCACATCCATACGCATATCACTGTATCGGTCCTTGCTATATCATACTCTTTTCTAAACAACAACAATTATCCATTAACTTTTTACTAAAGTTTTGAGAGCACACTGATCAAGAATTAGAATACATCTAATCTCACTGAAACGCATCTAAATTTAAAAGAAAAAAATGCATATCTAAGTACCAAATCTAACTGGAAAAAGTATGAAAATCATCAAGTCACGAAACGAAATCGTTGATCCTTTGCACTCAAACAGCCAAGGGTTTGTCTGAATTAAAAAACGTATGAATATCATCACGTTACAAAACAAAGTCGCTAATCGTTTGTGATCAAACAACCAAGGGTTTGTCGTCAAACTGAATGGGAGGAAGCTTCCAATATCAGAAACTATCGTTTACTATATCGCCATGCCTTTCTACAAACACAAACTAATATTAATTAATGTAAATTAATTAATATGGCGAGGGAGAAACAGATGATTCAGAAGAACAAATCCGACAAAAACTGGGCGCATGACAGCCAGCGATTCAGACTTTATCAAATTTAAAAATATAATGAAAACCCTAGGAATTAGCATTTTCATTAAAAATGGATGGTTGAAATGAAAGGAGGGAGGAGCCTTAAATGAGGCAAGACTAAAGCAAAATGAACGAAGAAGACGATGCGAAGGTGACAGATGCCCTTGGGAAGGAAGAAAAGCGAAAAAGAAAAAGGATAATCGCCATCGAGGACACGTGGTGCAAGAGTTAAGACTATAACACATGTAACCTCAAAACTTGTACTAAAAGCTTGAAATATTGTACATGCATAAGCATTTGTAAACACTGCTTAAAAACTTGCATATTACTGTTAATCCACTTGCAATTTGTAAAGTATATAATTGATTTAGAAACGTGAATTTTTTTTAATTTTATGTTTATATAAATAATAATATTATTATATTAATACTTTTATAGCAATATTAATAAAGGTAAATAGTAGAATACAAAATAAACAAAAATTAGAAACAAAATAAATAAAAAACTATAAAGTTATTAATTTAACATATTAAAGGGATGATATGTTAAATAAAAAATGTTAGAAACTTATATATAAATTATATGTTACTATTTTAATCATTCAGGTTTGTTCAAAGTAATCATTCATATCCAAAAGTTTAAAAATAACCTTTTTAATCTAATAGATTCATTTTTGTAACAACTTTCCTCCGGTCCATTGACATTGTTAGTATTGTTTCGTGAAATTCGTGCAAAGGACTATAGTACCCCTAATAGCATAATAAACATTATACCAATACATAATCCCTACCCCCTCTTCCTTCATATTTTTTATCTTCTCTCTACTGTAACCATCATCAGATGAACCAACCTCCATTGTCGTTTAAATCCATAGGTGCGTGAGCAACCTCACCTCCATATCTCCTATCTCCCTCCTTCCCTCTATCTCTCTCACCACACACCACCATCTCCTGTGAATCACTCACCATAATAACACTGCTATCCCTAACAAATTTCCGTTACTGCTAATTGAGACCATACATTATCGATCTCCATTACACCTTGAAATGGTGGTGGATGTAACCGCTATGATAATGATGTCTTATTTGTAGATACGTCTAATTCTGTTTAAGGTTTGTGTAACCACTATCGATATGTGTCGTCGTCGATTTTGGTTTAAGTAATTTAAGGTTCTTGGTGGGTGGCCAATAATTGGTGGTTTAAGGTGTTGATGATAATGGTGATGGGTGAAGGGAAAGGGAGAGAGAAAGATAAAGCGAAAGAGGAGGAGGGAAGGAGAGAGATTTATTTGAAGAAAAATATATATTTTTATTACTTTTTTTCTAGTTTTATGCTAGAGTGGCATAATAGTATTTTTACATTGACTTAAACGAAAAATACTAACGGTGTTATCAACTTGTATGAAATTTATTATAAAAATAAAACTATTGGACTAAAAAAACTATTTTTAGACTTTTGAATTAAAATGGTTATTTTAATTAAACTTTAGGGACTAAAATAATAATTTACTTTAAATTATATTAACTAGCTTTTTAACCCTTCGCGCGTTGTTGCGGCGTTGTATACGACGTGACAAAGTATAGACCACAGTTGACCCGACTCGTTTACGAACTAAATTTACATGAAATGTATCGTAACTAATATTTATATTGATGAATGAAAACTTGAGTTTTTTTCCCAAAACTTAGAGTCACTAAAAATATACATTAAAAAGTGTTTGTGATTGTGTTGAATACAACATGATAGAGTATAGATCGTAATCGCTCTAACTCATTTCTAAATTAAATTTAATTTGAAAAGTATACTAACACGGATTTATAGCATCGTATGAAAACGTGCGTTTCCAAACAAAAATTACGACGGAATATTGGTCAAATAAAAGCATACATAATAATAAAGATGAAAACGTTTATATTTGACCCGACTTATTTTTAACCGAAATTACTGTCTCAAAATGTATATGAAAATAATTAGGAAGACGTTTTATATTTGATCCGTAAAACCCAAGAGACACACGTGAGTTTAGGGGCAAAAAATTGTTTCGTTGGTGAGCTAGGGGGATCGAACACATGCCCATTTGTTGTAGTAACAAAGTGCCTTAACCACCAAAACAAATGAAGTGGTAGAAGATTTTTTCCTCCACTATAATATATATCCAAAAGCAAGGTCGTGTGTCATACGCCACCAACCTTACTTTTTAAGTTATAGTAAATTACGTTTTTTTTCCAATAAGAATTAGAATTGTTTTTATGCGTAGCCTTTGCAAGTCTTCAACCAGGTTTTCATGTCGTGACTATGTGCCCAAAGTCCATTATTTATGGAAACCAAAAATAATAATATTTTATAATTTTCAATGCATATTTTATTTAGAAGAAATATTTTTCTATGTTGATGTTTAAGAAAAATCAATAAATTTCATGAATTATTATTATTAGCTTTTAAGATGAAAATTTATAGTATTACAACTTTTAGGCAAGTGTTATCTTTATACAAGGAATAAGGAGGGGTTGGGACTTTTATTTATTTTCTTACTAGACTAACGTCTCGTGTGTTACACGGGTATAAAAAATTAAAATAGAAAATATTAACAATTATAAATTAAGAATTAATATTATTAATTATCTAATATGCAAGAATAATATATAAGAATGTGAAGGTAAAAAAATATGTTCATAACTTTTGATACAATTAATGTTTACAAATCTCAACTTTACTTTTTTGTATACAACATTTGATGTTGTAGTTGAAAGATTACCATTACCATATAATGTAACAAGTATTAGACCATCTCATAGTATAACTTTTGATAATATGACAAACAATTGACCATTCGTGAAACTCTTCTCTTATCTTGTAGAACCTCGGAAGTTGAGAGCTAACAAAAGGCACCTTCATATTTTAAGATTATGTGGATGAAGTAGTGTTAAATAAGGTTATGATGCAATGAGAGACAATACATGTAAGCACAATGATAAAAATTATTATCTATGATAAAGTATAAAACTTTATGCTCAACGACTCAAACAATTTTCTAAACATAAATTTGAGAAAAAGCTCAATTCAAAGTAACTTTAGACTATCGTCCAATAATCAGCAAATCATAAAGCTTTTGAAGATTATTCAATCATAACCATATAACCAAGTAAGGGAAATTCACATTGTCTTTAAAATTAGCTTTAGAAACAAAATAACCATCTACAATAAAATAACAAGAAAATCAAAATAATCAAATGTCTGGATTGAATTTGCAGGACAAACATTATCTGACCTTAAAGCAATAAACAAACCATAGTAACTATTCAATGAAACATAAGTGAACAAATCTTCATAGATGATGACTTGGTTTTCATTCAACAAGGAAGTTGTATAAATATCTATTATATAAAAATGTATACTCACAACTGTTATTTTTTGGTTGAGAATCTTTCTTTATAGATGACATCTTGACACTTGAACCAATAAGGTTAGATAATATATTAGATTTTTGGATTGAAGCTATAATATATTCAAACAATTCAGCTTCATGGCAATCAAGTGACAAACTCTCACTTTCAAATGTGAAAATCGAATATTGATTTGTATACTTTTTCTTAATGTCTAGAATTGACATTTTACAGTATTTTCACCTCCTTCAATAATACTTGAAGTCTCATCTACATTAAGAACACATGTGTACAACAAAGAAAGTGATTCTAAGAATGAAAAAGATGAACACAATGTGGGGATGTGCGATTTGGAAGTGGTAATGTGATAATAATGTGTTAAAATTATAATTCAACTAGCTTTTATATGTTTTATGTTTGTTTAAAATGGTTCTCTTTTTTGTTTAGAGTCCTTTGTGGTATTCTCAAATTCTTAAAGAGCATAACAAGATAAATCAAGCTTCTCCATTTTCTTTCTTGTGCAGCCCCAAATCCTGTGATTGCTTTGTTGTCTCATTGTTGTTCGATGGTTCCAAAGAAGAGCAAAATTACCTTCCTTTTTTTCTTATGATCTCCTACTTCTCTCAAGGCTTATAGCTCATGCTTAGGATTACTTATATTTTTAGTAAGTAACTTTTAAAAAGTTACTTTTCAAAAGTTAATCTTATTAACTTTTTAAAAGTAACTTATTAACTTTTTAAAATCAATTTTTTAAACTTTTACCAAACATACTTATTAACTTTTGAAAGTTAATAAGTCAAAAGTTAATCAAAAAGTTGGTTTGCCAAACATGACCATAAAAGGCTCCTTGATGCTGCTCGATGAAGCAGGTCTTTTTTGTCTGATCAAAGCTACTGTGAACACTACCGTCGACTCTTCTAGTCTTGCAGTTTGTGATCATTTCGGTTCAATCAAAACGAGCCGACTAGGGTTTATCATTTTGTGTTGTTCACTTTTGTCTTGTTCTCTAGTCAAAATAATTAGTCTTGTTATTGATTCCATGTATTTTAACATGGTATCAGAGCTGTAGGCTCGATTGTTGGCTCCGTCTTGTGTTGTATATGTTAGTCCGGTTTATCGGCTTACCAATGGCATTTCATGATTTGCTTCAATTTCTTCCGCTGTGAGTTGGCTGCTATTATTTCTTGTTCGGTGTTCAAACGAAAGTTGTAAACATATTTATTGTTCTACTCTTCTTTGTAAGTCATTGTTCATTTTTCCTCTTTGGCTAAGTGGAGTATCTTGTAAGTCATCTACACTCGTCTCTTTTTAATTTCCTGCATTATAAATTCCCTTCAAACTGGGTGGATTTAAAGTGGTAGACTATTTACTTATTTGTTTTGTGTTTCTTCTCTATATAACCTGTGTGCTCGTATTTGGCTTCTAGTTTTTTTTATAATTTAGTATTATATATATTTTTTGGTTTGGGTCTTAAATTGGTTGTAGTCTTTGGTAGGATTATTCCTTAATTATTAAGGTATCTTGTTTAATTGTTGATTGTCTCGTGATATGTGGTCTTCTGTTTCTTGTTAAAATATTAAAATGAACCAAGTACCGTTGTTAACAAGGAGACATTGATCAATATTCTAGACTTTGAAAATCCCCTATATTTGCATCCCACTTATACTGACTAACATGTCCATTATTAATGTGAAATTAACTGGAACAAAAAATTATGTTGTGTGGTGGAATGCTATGACTCTTGCTTTTGCAAATTAAAAACAAAAAAGGTGTCATTGATGGTACTTGTGTAAGACCTACCAATAATGAGGCATTAGCAAATCAGTGGGATAGGTGTAATTCCATAGTATTGTCTTGGATCTTAAACTCTATTTCAAGGTCAAATATTTTCTTAAAATCCAACTGATGTGTGAGAAGAATTAAAAGAAACTTATAGTAAAATTGATGGTTTTGTGATCTTTAATTTGCATCGTAAAATCAACTCTATATCTCAAGGTGGTATGAGTGTCTCTGAGTATTATCATAAGTTGAACTCCACGTCGCGTTAGTTTGATGCTTTAATAAAGTTACCTACTTGTTCTTGTGCAGCTTCAAAAGGATTCACAGAATTTACAAATCCAATAAAACTAATGCAATTTTTTATGGGTTTAGATGATAGTTATTAAGGTCCAATATGTTAATGAGGAAGCTTTTACCAACTGTTAAAACTGCCTTTGTAATAGTATCAAGGGAGGAATCACACAGGTGTGGTTCCTCTTCTAGTAAAACACCTAATGTTGCTTTTCATTCTAAATTTCCTCGTAACAAGAAAAAACTTGGTAGAGATCCAAATCCAAATTTGAAGTGTACTTATTGCAACATGATTGGACATACAATTGATCGCTATTATGAATTGGTTGGATATCCTCCTGATTTTTAAAAGAAACAAATTGGACAAAGTGGCCTAAAACTAATTCAAATAATGGATCAACTTTTCAAAAATCATATAAAAAATTCAATAAGTCTAATAATGTTAATGCATATTCTGAGTTTCCATTATCTAGTGAACAAATTGCAAAGTTATTTTCCTTAGTGGGAGATAGAGCACTTGAAGAACCAATGCAAGCTAACATGGTAGATACTTTTGTTATGTCTTGATTCTCATGTGCTAGCGTATCTAGTATTGTCAAGGGTCATTGTTGAATTATTGACTCGGGTGCTAACCAAGATATGACAATGTTTGACGTTATTCTAGTTAACATTGTTGATATGTATGACTTTAACATGGGAGTTAAACATCCAAATGGAACTTCTGCAAAGGTGACTAAAATTGGTGATGTCAAACCAAATGAAAGTATTACTTTATATGATGTTTTGGTTATCCCTGAGTATAATGTGAACCTGCTTTCTGTTCACAAAATGCTTAGAGATAGTAAATTAACTGTTTTATTTGATGAATTTAAATGTTAAATTTAGGATTTGAAACAAAAGAATATGCTGATGACTGGTAGAGAAGTTGATGGATTATACTTGATAGAAGATAAGTCTAGACCTTTTAAGGTGTGTAACAGTAGTAGTCAATCATATATTTGTGTTAAGGATCTTTGGCATTCTAGATTAGGTCATCCATCTGATCAAGTACTAAATGTTTTAAAATATGATCTAAATCTAAATATGTCTGGTACAACTACTGTTCCTTGTGACGTGTGTCATAGATCAAAACAAGCTAGGAATCCTTTTTCTTTATGTGATCATACATCAAAAGAAATAGGTGAATTGGTTCATTTAGATCTATGGGATCCATAAAAGGTAACTAGTAGAGAAGGTTACAAATATTTCTTAACTATTATGGATGACTTTTCTAGATCGGTTTGGGTGTTTATGTTAAGATCCAAAGATGAAGTTTAGTGCAATGTAAAAATTTCCTTTAATTTGATTAAGAATCAATTTAATAAAACTATTAAAGTTTTCAGAAGCGACAATAGGACAGAATTCATAAATAATAACTTTAATAATTTTCTAATCGAAAACGAGATTCTTCATCAGACATCTTGCGCCTACACTCCACAGCAAAACGGAGTTATAGAACACAAACATAGACACCTATTAAATGCTGCTAGGTCCTTGTTATTCCAAGGGGGCATTCCTCTTAATATGTGGACTGAATATATATTAACTGCCACCTATCTGATCAATAGGACTCATTCATCTGTATTATTAGGAAAGTCACCGTTTGAGGTCATGTTCGGGATTAAACCTTCTCTTAATCATCTCAGAAATTTTGCTTGTCTTTGTTTTTTAACAATTTTAAACACTCATAAAAAATTTGATAGTAGAGCTAAGAAATGTGTTTTTCTTGGATAAAATAATAACAAAAAAGGTTATAAACTATGGAGCTTAGATAATACAATAATATTTTACTCAAGAGATGTAAAGTTTTATGAACATATTTATCCTTTCAAATCTAGCTCAACACATAAACTCGTTCACTCTGCTTCTGATGTAAATCATTTAAACTTTTTTGATTTAGAAACTAATATGGTCATTGAAATTTCTGGGAATGACTCAAATATTCCCTATGATGATGAGAAGGAGATTGACCATAATAATCTACAGTGTGAAGGCAATAGTATTGAGCCACTGGTTGACATATGAAGATTCATAGAGAATCTAACAGACTCAAGTCCTTCTTCAGATACTACTTCAAATCTCAGTGGATCATCAAATGTCAACAGTGGTGGCCAAGCTAGTGCAACACCTATAAATGAAACTGAAATAAACAATACTTCTCCTGAGGGACAATCTCATGATTCTAGTGAGCAATCTAATGTTAGAAAATCTACTAGAAAGTCTAACATGCTTAGAAAGTTCACCGATTACATTGTAGAAGGGAAAGTTAAGTATGGGATTGAAAAGGTGATTAACTATTTAAAGATATTACATGAAAATTTTTGTTTTATAAGTAAACTTGATAAAAGTTTTGAACTGAAAACATTCAAAGAAGCTGTCAAAGACCCTAAAAGATATTAAAGGTTGGAATTTATATCAATTAGATATTAATAATGCTTTTCTATATGGAAAGCTAACTGAAGAAGTCTATATGATGTTCCCTAAAAGATATTTTCTCCAAATAAAACAAAAGCTTGCAAACTAGTAAAGTCTTTATATGGTTTAAAACAAACACCTAAAAAATGGTATGAAAAATTAACTAGCACATTATTGAAAATTGGGTTTGTTCAGAGTGTTAGTGAGTATTCCTTATTTGTTTTAGGTGTTAAAAGGGCAAGATGGATAAAATAAGTATATTAGACAAGAAATCAAAGAAATATGAGTCTTGGAGTCCAAGCATGAGGTCGTGCCTCATTAAGCACGCCCCCATGCCTTTCCTGAATCACACCCCGTGCTCAAATTGGCACACCTCTGTGTTTGGACGTCTGACAGGACAAAAATATTGTCCCCCAAAAGTAAGCACGAGGCCATGCCCTATGAGGCACTAGGCCGTTCCCCACTTCCAACACAGGGCCATACCCTATTTAGCACAGAGCCGTTCCTGACAACATCTGCATATACGAGCCGACCAACTTTCGTAAGTATTGTACTAGCATGGGGCCATGCTTAAACATTCCAGAAAGCCTATAAATAGAGGCCTAAGCTCACCATATTGGTAAGCTTTTGGTGGGGGGTTACTCTGTAGAATTATCTCAAGAATCAAGTCTTCAAGACTATTTGGAGGCTTGGGAGGTGCATACAACACTTGGAAGAAGCTCGGGATTGTCTAAACATCAACTATTGTGGATCACCGGTTTGATTGTTCCATTTCACCAATGATTTCATATCTATCTTCTATATTACTTGTTGTTATGTTCAAGCTCTTCATGAGCTAAACTCCATTATTATCCTAATTGGATGAAACTTATGTAAATTGGGATAAACTAATGGTGTGATTCATATTATGTTAATGTTATGGTGGTCTTGGGAAAACTTTTGATAGGTAGCATCTACATTTAAATGGGAAGTTATAACTTCATGATTTTAATTGTGATTGTCATACAAGGTTGAAAAACGTATGATCAACTTTTATTCACGAAACCATTCTTAATAATAAATCCATGGCTAATGAACTAGAAATGGTTATTAGAAATCCTATCACCTTAACTTTCTGATCATTTGCGGGTTCCCTATAATTAGTCTGAGAAATCTATAGTAATTGTTATGGTTTTCTAAAATTAATGGTATGTTAGAAAGAAACCTGATCAACTCTCTTTTTAACATTAAGTTATGTTTTTAGAAATCGTATGTCAAAACGGTCACAAAAGATTTACCTACATTACTAGGGCTTTGATCTAAGCAGTAAAACTCAACTTGACATCATCCTAGTCACTACGGAGCGGATAGATGAGAAATCGCGCCAGCTCACCTTTATAAACATTAACACAATTATCTTAATTAATATCTTTAATCACACCACCAATTCATCACAGTTACATAAGCGTAATGTAATTATGATGATATCATTTATTCCCTAGTTTTAAATCCAAACGGTTCAATCTTATTTTACTTTATTTTATTTTAATTATTGGTTTTAAACCTAAAAAATCTTATCAATGCAACTTATCATTTTCTCAAACAAAAACTAAATCTGGTAGTCAAATATTAAGGTTGTTGAGTAGGCTAGGTGTGTCCACGGATTGATACTCGATTCTTACCATTACTATATTACCACATGATAGGTACACTTGCCTTTTGTGTTTGTGGTTTAGTATTAGTAGTAACCAAATTAAACTAAATCTTTGCAAAAAATCTTTATCAAAATATATATACAATCCGCACTCATCAAGTTTTTGGTGCCGTTGCCGGGGACACACGATAGTTTGAAAAACAATCTAAATTCTTTGACTATCTTGTTTATATCCTCTTAATATATTTTTGTTCAATTTTATTTTAATTTTGGTAGATAGTTTGACTTACTTAGTTATTTTAGTTATATTTTCCTGATTCATTCTAAGCCTTAGTTAGTTTATACCCTCGTAAGTCCGACTCGCCTAGTCTTGAACTTGTTTCGCCTGGAATTTAGAGTGACTAAAGGTGATGAAATCCAAATAAAAATATTGAACATACTACACAATAAATCACTACTACACAGTGCATTTGGGTAAACTTGACCAATATTCACAATTTATTACCACTGGAGCATAGCATTAATATTATGGTTTTTTTGACTCATTGTTTTCTTATCTCGTTTTTTTCGAATAATGATTCTGTCTACATATTTCATTGCTTCTAACAATATTATATCAAAAATTCAAGCAATACTTATCAGATTTCATCACACGGGCTTAGAAAGTAAAAAAGGTTTGAAAAAGGCTAATGGGTTGATTCGGGTATAAATAGATAAAGAGTTTGGGGGCTTAAAGTGACGACTATAGGATCATTTTAAGGTAGGATAATACAATTGAAAAAGGCTAATAAAACAAAGGTTCATCCTAGTGCCTTAATAATATATGTGCAAAATATATCAATTATGCAAGTTCTAGAATAATGCAATCGTTCTGGTAAACACACATGAAAGGAAAATGAGCAATTAATCTATTGATGTTCTAAACTCATGTATAGGCTCAATCCTCACAAAAACAATGGTAAACATGTTAAGGGTGTGAAAACATGCATAAAAAACCCACTATCTGGCTTGTTACCCTGGTTAAACATCTCTATCAATTCTCAAAAATTGCTTTTTTATAGAAGGATAGTCATGACTAAGGACCTTTAATTGTGCACAGGTAACACATAATTTTGTGATTTACATTGAAAAAATTAAGCTTTCTTGCATAAATAAGTCATTTTAGGGTCATTTTAAAACCTTTTGTTCAATCATTTTTTAACCTTCCCCTCATCTCTAGACTTAAACCTTACATTATCCTCAATGTAAATTTTAAAATTGTTGTGTGAAGCAAGGGTACTATCAAACATCCTAACCTTTACCCAAGTAAAATTACAAGGCTAACTTTCCACATATGCACCATGTCTACCATACAAAGTCCTAATTAAACACATTCACTTAACATAACATTTAACACACCACCAAGTACAAAGTAGAAAATATTTGTTCCTAAAATATCATAGACCACCTACTAGTTAAAACATCACACATAGTTCAACATAATTAATATATAAGAAAGAGCACATGGACCTGATCATAGGATCAGCGAGTGCATCAATAACCACCAAATGGTGGCCCTGGGTATGGCTGCCCAAAAATTCTCTCGAAGAATCCTTTTCTGACATCTCCCATATCGAATGCATCTGCCCGGTTTGAACTCGATCCACTTGTTTCATCAGTCGGTGGTGTGGTGGCTGGCAACCACACAGATGGTGTAGATTGCGGGTAACGTGGCGCCTGCTGAGTCTGGCTAAATGGCATGAGATCCAGTGACTGCCACTCTGTAGGAGAAGGTGTCACTGTATATGGCAGTCCCTACATATATTCTTCTTGGTGTCGAACTTCTTCTCTGTACCTGTAATCCTGATTCCGGTAGAACTCTTGAGAATACATCATATCCTGCATGTACAACCGTTTCTTTTGATTTCCTCTGTCTGTCGATCAAATATCCTCTGTTCTGGCTCTGCCCACCTTGTAAACCCCAGGGGATAAGCTTGCGCCACTGCAACTCTCATCCTACGCTGATAAGGGTTATCATCCTCATCCACTTCTTCACATACTGAATTCTGTTTGTGCCTTCCTGTAAAGATTAATGAAGAGGCTGATGCAACCTAAACATCTTAAGTCTATCCTGCATGCTGCACAAGTACATTAAAGAAGAAGCTTAGGAAGTTTCACACATGAAACAGAAAATACTCTAAGTGTGAAATCTTCCGAAGCCAAGACCAATATCTTCCGAAGCCAAACAT
>BJCM01082567.1:7112-32518 GCA_018326385.1 Flaveria bidentis | reverse complement strand
CTCAACCAGATCTGTCTCTGGACTTTGAGGTTCACCCTTAGGTTCCTTGTCATCCTTGAAATCATCATCTAAGACATGGGTGACATTCATAATCACCACTCTGATTGTTGCACAAGAAACGGGTTCCATACATCAAAATCTTAAGTTCTGCAACATCATTCTTCAAAGATAAAAGAGAGTCTAATCGAGCAGCAATGGCTTCCAATTGGGCAGCAACAAAACCAAGGTTAGAACCGCTGCTCACGGGTGGACTACTCCGGGTAAAAGGTGTCATCGTTTCCCGGCAATGGAACCAAATGATAGAACTCAAGAATTCTGATGGAATAAAAAGATAAATAGATAGATAGTCAGCCCGATTCGAGAAGGGCAATTCTCCGATTACAAGTCACAAATAATTCAAATAACCAGACCTATAGCTAGAACACTAGACTTAAATAAACCTAAATAGCATAAGTAACTGCTGCAATTACCCCCTAAACATTAGCTGCTTAATTACCCACTAGCCTTCCCAACAGCTAACTGTCTTGACTAAGGTTGAATGGGTCAAAACTAGACTTGAATACCTGCTAGACAGACCAAACTAGGTTTACCCGAGTCCTAACTCCTAACCCATTAGAATCGTATCAGTAGCTGTTGCAGGAACACTATATGAATTACAGAATATCTCCATGTATAAGAAGTTAGTATATTATATAAGACCATTAAAGGAATTCAGTTATCATTTGGACTCGGAAAAGATAAGGAAACACCAATGATTTATATTCTCACAGTTAAGAAGCTTGTTTCTTTGAAGCCTCTGCACACTCCCAGTAAAAGTGAATCCAATTTCTGTAGAGCTTTTCCCAGCCAGATCTGCATAGACAACACCGTAATCATATGTTCTTTGTTTTTAAACTAGTGCTGAACTTTCAACAAGTGCAATTTCTGTAATATCAATACAAAATTATAAGCATTTAGGTCACTTTCATACCGATCAAATCTAAGATTTCAGTCTTAATCTAGGCCGTCAAATACTATGTCATCATGTCTAATTAATCTATGCCTTCCAATGCTACTTTGTATATGATTTAATATGGGCAATGAGGGGATAACAGTCGCTTTGAACCGATTACATAAGCAAAGTGTGAAGTTAGGTAGTTATCTTTTGTATTGCACGGGAACCCCTCAAGTATATTCATTATTACCTTTCACTATCAAACTTCATGAATATGGTTGACCTAATGATTACTTCATCACAAATAAACACAACTCCACATCTTAATCTAAATCTTCTACTTTTCTTCCTTGGATTAAAAATTGAACGTAGGTTGACTTGCAGTATTTATTTGTCTATTTTCATGAAATAGTAGTTTCAATATATTTGCACTTATGTCAGTTCTCTTTGCACGAAGACAACCATTTTTCATGTAACCCGTGGAGGAGCTATTACTCTTAGGTGATCTCATCCTTTCTTTTTAAATCTGATATTTTAAACTTTATATGGCATGCAACCTTCTAGAAATTAACTTAGTTCATGAAAAAAATTATTAATTTTCAATTGCTTGAAATTCTTACCTCCACACCACGGCTCATCTCTTGTATGACCAGAAGTTCTGAGAAACCATCCAGGAGCTGAAGATACTCAGGCAAGACCTGGAATGCCTGTACAGTGAACCAGTCTAGCATGAAACTGCCGTCTTGGATAGAAGTATAAATATAAATATATTTGACACCAAGGAAAAATATTAAATAAAATGGAGAAATATATAAATCAGGTTCAGACCTTAAAAAAGTTCCCTTCAGTGACATGGGTTTCAAGTGCTGCTTGCATGTCTTGTGCATGACGAAGCTCTGCTAATACTGGGAGTATGTCCTGCAATTTTGTAGGATGTGAATATACAGTTAGTCATCTTTAAAAAATCCATTTACAGCTATGCTAATATCAGTTAATTGAATGTATATTCATATAAAATTACACCTCAAAGGTATTCAGAAATCAAACTACTAGGCGGTCAATATGGTTAGATTCAAAGAATTGTTTAAGAGAAATTGACTCAAATAAACCAGATAACGGCTTTTGCTTTGTGAACTTTCTGCTCAATAACTTACATAATGCATATACCTAGGAACCGTCTAGAACAATCTAAGATGCATACTACTACGTCACTTTCACCAAAATCTAGCTTAAATCAACACCACAGGTATGTTGATTCATATAATGAAAAATAAATTTGTTAAGGGTCTTATAGGATGGGCAATACCAGTAGAGCTTGTTTCCTTCTAGAATTTGTGTTTACAATAAGATCCCTTGATACCTCATTCCTTGAAGAAGTTAAGTGCCTTCGTCCATTCTGCAAGTACAAGAGCACCTTAATGATGATTTTTGAGTTAAAATGCTAGACTTATTCCAGACTTCATATTATTGCAGATAAATGTCAACATTATCACCTGCTTACCATGCAAATGATGTTTGTAATCTTCATGTCTTTTTCCAGCTCCATTACCAAATGCATCCCTTTCACTGTATTAAAACAAAAAGAAAAAAAAGAATGGAAGAAAGAAAGAAAGAAAAACCATTAGCACCTCCTTTTGATCCATGAGAGGGCGTGTGAAAGATATTGCTACCAGAATGTTGCAACTTGCAAAAACTTTAAAGGTTGTATATTATGTGTCATTATGCAGGTAGATAATAAAGAATAACATATAAATGTTATATAAACCATGGAAGGTGAAATTTAATCTTACCCATTACTTCATGGTGATCCATTACTTGGTGAGACAAATTTTCTGTTACTTTATCCAGCTGTAATAACCGAAGAGCAGCCTGTAAACAACAAATCCAGTTTCAAATTATACACATCAACAGAATATAGATGAATGGAGAAGTAAAATATTCAATTTGCACATTGAACTATTGAACAGACCCTCAAAACCCTTTCTCTCAAATATTAGATTGTGTTCAGGTGATATTAGTAATTATACTAATCAAGCAATATTTTTTTGCAATGTGAAAATTACAATCAGACGTCATATACATGCACCTTGTCAGATGAATGACAAAATTGGGTAAGTTCCAAAATCTCTAGAAAGAATGTGATAAGGACCATGAATGACTGAAAACCTTGACAAGTGACAACTGTCATTGTATGGATGAAATGAATACGATATATACCTTCCCTTCAAAATATGTGAGCTCGTTTTCTTCAGATGAAAGATTCTCCAAAGTGTGCCGAACAGGATCAAACATCTAACCACATAAATTCAGCAGCTCTTAGTAGATGCCTAACATATATAATATAGGATAACACATTGGCTCGCATGCTCGTCTAATAAGCAAAAGTCAAAAATTTATAGTTTGGTGCTCCTCCCTCCCTGACCCCAAACATAAAGATAAACGAATGAGTAATAAACAAACACATATAAAAAATAGAAATAATCAAATAATAATAACCTTTTTATACAAATACCTTGGGTGTGCTGGGGAAGATTATACACTAAACACTACAGAGATAGATGAATTGGGTGTACATCATATATAACCAACTACAAAGCTAACCTTTTCAGTATACAAAAGGTATTATATTTCAGGAAATGCAAATTTACAAATCTCAAAGACGTTAAACCTCTTCATAAAATTCTTCTTCAAGCTCCTCTATTACTTGACCTCGAGATGTGCTTCCATATATTGAACTCAGTTCTTCAGAACTTGAAGAGAGACTTTGCCTATGATTTGGAGGGAGTGAAGCAAGTGCACGAGCTATTGTTGCTGCATTTGCAGCCCGTGCTGGAATCTGCAAGAAATGATTTTCCGTATAATCATATTGTAAAGGTCTGTTAAGCTTCAACTGTCAACATAAGCTTTTTATCAAGTAACTATTCTGATAACCAAAAGTTTTAGACATGTCCACTCTCTGGACTGAACCTGAAGAGGGGGAAGTCATTGAAAACTGCCAAGGCGTCAAATACAAGGTTGCAGCAATTATTATGTTCAATCTTTCTACATTTTTTGAACATCAAAAGGAATCTCTATGGCTCTACACACTCAATGCATGCTTGATTTGCTTTATTTACAACATTATAAGGCATAACTACAATATGATCTCTCGAAACTAGTCTAACTCATACATTCTAACATCTTAACACTACTTGATAGTGATTTATCTCTTTCTCTGTTACATGTCTTGCCAACCTAAGCTGTATAATTACACGCACATATACACCCATTTCTCATCTCCATTTATGGTTTCCATCTCCATTCCTCATCACAACATAGGATTAAACATACCAAATAAAATTTAAGGAATTCACTAACTAAGGATATTATCAGTGGCTACAAATGCAAACATTAAAACCTCACTATTCCAAATGTGGCAAGATGAGCGATCAACAATGAATGAAAATCAACTCAAAAACCTTACACATATTACACTAAATACTCATTAAAATCAATCAAACAGATATTAAACGAGTGATCTTTAAACACGTTACGTAACAAACGCGTATAAACAAGCACTACAACATTTCAATCACCTCAGGTCGATCGGACGTCGAAGGAAGAAAGCCAATGGATCTGGCGGAACGGACTGAACTAAGAAGCTTCTCACCGACCTTCGACAAATCCATACCACCACTACCGCAATCACCGGCTCCTCCTTGCGAAATCAGCAGCGAACCGAAGAGCAAAAACCTAGAATTCTCGAAACCCTCGGGGATCAATGGTTCATGATTGAAAGCGATTGGAATCAACGCAAATGGTGGTGATCGGAGATTGATTGAGTGCATTTCAAATCGGGGGTCTGAAATCGAGCAGTAAGTGAAATTGAGATTGAATCTCCATTGTTGAAGAAATGTTGAGATCGATGGTGGTTTGAGGGTTTACTGTGCGTCTATGTGATGATAAACTGAATTGACGTTCATTCTCGTTCCTCTGAATGTTGCTTCTGCAAACCGTTAAATACCAGCTTTTCGTTCAGAATTAATATACAAGCGACAAATACAAATATTATTTGCTAGGATATGATATTACACAGGCGTCTCGCTATATAAACGCACTATAATTATAACTCAACGCTCTAGATTTTTATATGAGTCGTATAGTATCATACGTGTCGTATAGATTGGTCATACATCTCTATGCGATGTGTACCCCTATACGACGCGTATAACCCCTCTAAAGCTCGTTGAATTTGACATCGTAGTCAGTATCGAAATACGTTATATGCGTTATATAACTCTGTGTGTGTCGTATATGGCTCTTATAGGGTTATATGGAGCGTATAGCCCTCACACAACCGCCCTTAAATTTTGCTTGTTTTCGGTATACTTAACACTATACGAAGCTTATAGAGTGATGTCGATTTACAAAGTGGGGTGTCCGTATATTAAGACCCATTACATATTCTTTATCATCTGTTGTGGCGAAACCTTAACACATTATGGGGACGGGAAAGAAAGTAACCATTTTAGAGAGGGACAAAGTCTATATGTATTAAAATTTTACAGCATTAGATCGGAAATTTACACTACTTGATCGAAAACTTAACACTTTTGACGAAAAAAAGAAATCAAGTACAACTCATTAAGTAGAATATACAAACCTTAAAACAAATGAAAGTTAACAATTAAAATATTAAATTAAGTTGTCACGAGACTAAATTGGTAGTAAACATTGATAAAATATTATATTACTATTTACAACAATAAAATACTTCAAATTCACGTACAACTGACAACACAACACAAACAAAAGAAACATAACTTTATTTATTATTTTTATTACAATCCTGTAAGTTCATGCCAAACTTATAAGCCATGTTCATTTGGCTAGCAAAATGAAACCGTACATATTCATCCTTTAAGAAAAAGGACATGCTGATGACCCCGCACCGGTAATCAAATCTCCGGCAGCGGGGGTGGTAGCGACGACACCAGCACTTTTCATGAGACCCGCGAGTAGTTCTCCTCTGTCGTAGAAGAATTCCACCTTCACGATTTTGAAGTTTTCATCCAACTAACAAAAGGGTTTTAAAATCATTCATGATTTATGAAATCAAGACACCAAGATGGCATCACTGATTAAAAAAAGAAGGATAAAAGTGACCAAAATTCGTGACCGTTAACATAACGACTAGATTAGCAACCGGAATGATATTGTCTCAACGGTAGCTATCTAAAGTGATATTGTCACAAGTATAGTTGAACGTTATTTAAAAAAGATAAAAAAATAAATTCCTCGGTCATTAAAACAGTCGCCAACATTCGTTAAGAAAATTAAATCAAAATAGCTTTATGCAAAAATGGTTGCGAATTATTTTAAAGAATAGGGTCAATTGTATATATAATATATCTAAACTTATAAAATTACATTTTTAAAGAGCTAATTTTGTATTTATCCATTAAAAACTTATGTATCGAGGACATATGATATGTTTAGATGGTGAGGGTATATATGCAATCCATAAATTTGGTCGGAAAATGGTCGCAAATTTGTATTATTCACCTCAAATGTAGAAACACCAAACATTTCTACCAATTCACCGGTAGGCGGATGACCTTTTAATGGCCCTTCCATGTAACCCCAATGCCTGAACTTATACGCGATCACCGGAGGACCAGAGTAAACTTGAAGAATCTCCACTGCGAAACCTCTAGGGAACGTCGTGGTGAAGAGTTTATGAGCCGTATCTGCGGTCTCCTTACTAGGGTCATATAATCGTACATTTTCCGGTAGTGACGTTTGAAGAAACATATTGTACACTCCACCGATCTTAGCGACACATTTCCGTGTCAAAGATTCCCGACCTGAAAAGCATGGGTTCTTAGGATATCAACAGTTTGATCATAAAAAACAACAAAAAATAAAATTAGAAAAAAAAATATTTATTTGTGTTTACCATTAACAGAAACTATCAACTTTCTGACATCAATTGTTTTGAAATCTTCAGGTTTCATTTTGTGGAGCAATTCCATTTCCCATGTTTTCACTGGATTTTGAACTTGTTCTTCCAGTGAACCTTTGGGCCATATCTTACCATATATCCAAAGTTCAAACCGTTAAGAAGAATTAAGAAATTTATACTTGACTAGTTCAAAGTCTCCCGGACAAATTTCATTCAGAAACAATTTTATGAAAATATCTTTAAATAGGTCAAACAAACAGCACAAGACAGAAGATACTGAAATGCGCACTTATCTTGTGAAGGCTATTGTTGAGTCGTCCGATTGAGTTTGAAGATGTATAAACTGTCGTTGAAAAGTTAATTCAATAAACTTAACATTGGAGTCTGAGTTTACCCAAATTTAGTTTGTTATGATCGGTTGAAGTAAGATAATATTCCGCCAGAATTATAGTAAGGCACTTATGTGCACTTTTAAAATCGTTAAAGCATGAAACGGGTTAGAACATTTTATTATGTCAATATATGGTATATTAGTCTTCATTTGAGTTATAAAATATTCTAAGACTTTGGCATAGCCATCATTTAGAACAATAATCTTGTGGAATAGGCGGCATAGCCGTCCATATGCAAACGGGATTCTTTGTTTATGTTAGTGTATTGTTAGCTTAATTTAGGTATGTTAGTGATTGTTATAAGATTAGTGATTATTAAAATGTTAATGATCAAATGATAATTATTAAAATAAAAAGAGATTTGGTAGAAAAAAGAATAATGGTAAGAACATAAGTCATAAAAAAAACAATTGGATGTTAGAATGATTAAAATGTATAATATAAAAGTAATAAAAAATTACCTTAGTATTAAGAATTCTTGAATTCTCTTGTAAAATAAAATTCTTCAAATTGATCATGGATGAAAGAATGATATGAGAGTGAGATTTTTAGAGAATGAGCAAATGAAAAGTAAGGCCTGAGCCTTGTTTTTATACTTGAGGTTAGGAGGAGGTTATGAATGGTGTTAATAGTGATTTATAAGTCTTTTAAAAGGGGGTCATGATTGAAATAAATATAAAATTAAATAATTTAAATAAATAAAAGAATAATTATAATTTAAAATTTAAATTTATGAAAACTTTAATTTTAACAACTTTTTCTTATAAAATATTTATAGACTTTATAAAACCAATTTAAATAATCAATCAAATCATTTATTTGTTAATCTTTATAACTTTTATAAAACTTGTAAACTTTATAATTTGATTATTTATTTTTAGTATTTAAAATTCATAATTACTAATAAAACTTTATAAGCTTATTAAAATTCAATTTATAATTTTATGAGTTTTAATAAGTCTTTTCCATTTAGTTATTTGTTGTAACATGATTAATAAACTTTATAATTTTATGAAAAAAAATTATTTATAAATCAACAAGTTATTATAAGTTGTTTAAATGATAAATTGAATAAATTAATTCACGATATTGTTTAAACTACAAATCTAATCTATATAATTCATTGATATAAATAAAATAATTTAAATAAAGAAATTCATATCGTAAGAAAGTTCGATTTTAGTTCGGATTCGGGTTTATAACTTAAAAATGACGGATGTTACAATATTTTTACTATGTTTCTCATGAATATTTAAGCTCAATTTTTATCTTTTGACTTCTCACCTTGTGAAATGCCACTTTCACTTTGTGAGTTCGGATTATAATAGAGATAGATTTATGAATCTATCCTTCTCCATATATTATAATCATAATTATAACTATAATTATAATCATAATTATAACTATAATTATAACTATAACTATGGTAATAATAACAAGATTTAATAATGAATGGTGAAAGATACAATTGCAATTATAATATTATATGACACTTTTGAAAAGATTTGAACATAATTGAATTTTTCAATCAATAAATAATACCAACAACTAACACATAGGAAAAGTTTATGAATTCATACGAAGTGTATGAAACGATAACAATTGTTAACTTTTTTAAAAATCTTCTAATTTTTGTAATGCATATAACTTTCTATACAACATTATTTTTAAAAAAAATTACACCACAAAGATTAGCATATTATTCTCTTTAATTTGAGTATACTTTTGCTATACTTATTTTTTTAAAAAAGACAACATTTTTTTTAAAACATGAATGTGTTCTGCATATAACTTGCATGATTACAATTACGTAATTATGAAAATAACTTGCATAATTATCATATAAATTGCGTAATTATAACTATAACTTGTGTAATTGTTATTTATAACTTGGGTAATTTTAACTTGCGTAATTGTAGTTACAATTTTTGTAATAATGAATATAACTTGCGTAATTATTCATTATATATGTGTAATTTTGGCTCAGACGAAATTACCCTCTGCCAAAAGACACATGTCACACCATGATGAATTCGTATACTTTGCACGTTTTTTGCACTTTGTATAATAGCATTTCCATACATAGTTAATATACAACTAAAACTTTAATTTGTAACATGGAAATCGAAGATTATTATTCCTTCCTTCTAGTCATCTCATAGACATATAACTAGTGTTTGATACGCATGAATAAAGGGCGGAATGAAATAAATAATTAAATGTGAATGAATTAATACATATTTGGTTGGTGAATATAATGTAATAAACAATTACATAGTTAATTTATTCCCTCAAATTCATTTAATTCACCGCATTTCTTTTTTTCAAATGATCATTTCTTTCATCATTAGTCACCAACACCAACTCACCCACCACAACAACCATCACCAACCACCAAGTTCGTTCGTTACTGACAACCAAGTTCTTTCGTCACCGACAACCACCACCACCACCGCCAACCACCGCCAACCACCGCCAACCACCGCCAACCACCGCCAACCACCGCCAACCACCGCCAACCACCGGCCACCAATGGTGTCACCCACAACAGGTCACTAGAGGAACCAATATATTATAATTCTAAATATATTATTCTATTGTAATAAATATATCGTGATATAACTTGATCTAATTACAAATAGTATATTGTGATATAACTTAATCATAAAAGTAATATTATATTAGCGTAGCAGTTATGGGGTCAATGGGCGGTTGGTGAGGAACCAATATATTATCATGTATCAGGATATAACTACTACCAATTAAGCGACAATTTTTTTATTTTGTGTAAATGGATTTACGTATGTGCAAAAGAAAATGTGTTCCTCTTTTCTATTTTTTTTTCTTTTTTTCTAATTTTTCATGTCATTATAGGTGTTAAACCTGACTTGTTGGGTAACTAGTTAAAACACATCATAGGTTTGATATGCTAGAAAGATTGTTTTCGGTAGTAGTCAAAATAAGATGAGTTGAGTTGGATTGACCGATAAACATTTTTCCTTGAACAATTATTCTACTTTATAACACTCGAACATTGTACCGAAGTAATAATCCAAATTTTTGGGTAAAAGGATATAAATGGATGTTTGTATTAGAAAGTTTATGTCTTTCAACTTATTTGACTCGTTCCTCGCTTCCATTGCAACCTATTCTTAGTGTTACTAATACATAGTTTGTCTCAAAATAAAATGATTGATTTAAGAGGTATTATTTACTTAATTTTCACATTCTATTCTTGATTATATTTTATCATAAATATCACAAATCAATAATATCTTTAATGCATTAGTAGAAAACCCGCATGATGCAACCACAATAGTATGAATGCCTACGCGTAACGATGTACTCGTATTTTGTTAATTTTTCAATCTACTCCTGATATATTATTTCGTACTTTTGTTAGGTTGACTTCCCTTCAATAGTATGGATGCCTATGCGTAACGGCAAAAGAAAAATTAAAAAATAAAAATAAAAAACAAGAACATGGATTATATGCAATATGAGGTTGATGAAACATTAATATGGATAAATTTTATATACTTTATTAAACATTGAAAAAGGTTGATAATTGACACCTAAGAAGAGGTCAATTTAGTATTGGTAGAATCAAGTACCTAAGCATGGTCGATTACATTTCGTACGTCTTCTCGCACCTATGATGCACACACAAATAAAGGTTTTTTTTAATTCTCAAACATGTATACATGAGGTCAACTTAGTATTGGTGGAATTTAAATAATTAATATTAGATATAAAAGAATAAAACCATGAGGTCAACTTAGTTGTTCTACCTTCTATGATTTAGAGTAGAGAAAAAGCAATACCAAAACTATTGAAAAATAGTACCTCGATATTTGTGGGTCTTTAGAGTATTCAAAGTGCAAACTTTAAAAGCATGTATAACTGTGTTTAGTATATTATATGCAATAGTTTTAAGTGATTGTTAATGAAGAAGAAAAGAAAATGTTATTATGGATTTGTATTTTTAAAGAATCATTGTTCAATCATTATAAATTTTTTAAAGTGGTTGTGAGCAGTGTTGTTGAGACCGGATCGGACGCGGGCGATCGAAATTTTCCAGCCAGAAACCCGTTTTTGCACCCCCCTGCGTGCGGGTAGGTTATGGTGTAAAATGTATCATAAAGACATTCAATACCTTTCACCTTGTTTTCACGTATAAACACATAATGTTTCATTTGTTACACCAATGTGGGACAAGTGTGTTAGAGAGACTCCATTTCACACTCTTATTTCCAACAAATATTTAATTACATATATAAATATAATTAAAATATAGTTAAATCCGGTCCAACCGGTCCGACCGGTCCGACCACCAAACCAGTAAGGTGTCCGATTCGACGTCCGATCTGATTCTGAAAACATTGATTGTAAGTGGAGGAGAGAGAAAAAAATAATGATAAGGGTATAAAAAATATTATTTAATTATAAAAAAAAGAGAAAATATACTGATTATTAATGTAATTATATGGATAACGATAAGAAAGTGTATGTGAATGCTTTTATATCACATATGTAGTTAAATCCAATTTTGAAATATCATAAACATTCTCAAGAGCTTAAAACTATAATTTATATCGTAGGGTTTAGAGTTTAGGATATTATGGATAATGACATATCACTTGTAAATCATTTTATCATTTAAATGTCATCTGTTTGATAAAATCTATTGACTGAAGACGACATTTTGTAACTACATCATCACCGGTTGCAGCTCTTGAACATTACATGTGTTTAACATGCATCCTTTTAATCGCTAGTGAACTTAAACCACTAACTGAAGCACTGAATGTTGAAGGCAAAATTGATCTTACCTAAAGAAAAATAAAACTCAACCCCCTCTCTCATGAGTCTTTTTTTAAATGCTGTTAGTGAAAAAAAATATATTAAAATAACGTTGTTAAGAAAGAAAAGTATATATTAAATAAGTGTTTTGAAAAACTGTTTGTATCTCACTCCTAAGTCCTAATCTCATTGGATAAAAAAATAATTCGAAATTGATTAAATTGATATAAAGAGGCTACACCTATATACTATTTATTATTAGGTTCAACTATGTGACGTTCTTAACATTTTTAACATGTGTTAATGTTAATTTTAACGCAAGTAATCTGGCTGTTGTTTTATAAAATAAATAAACATTGCACCTGTATGTCGTAAAAATAGAACACAGTATTACAATTTAAAAACATTCTTTAATTTATTAAACAAATTAAAGTTAATATCAAATTATATATTTGACTTGTTTTTTACTTTATCACCACCACCAATCTTAATGTAATATGTTTTCCCGATAGAAATATTATCTTGCAAATAGACATTTGAGTTAGTAAATAAAATATTTATATAAAAACCCAAGTATAATGAAATTTAACCAGTGTCAGATATGTTTTTAAACAGATTGACAAGTCAAATGGGATGCTAAACAGGTTGATGGCTTGTAATCAATGGGTTAATGGGTTGTAATTGGATTACTGTAATTAATCATGTTACATTGGTCATAAGCATTTAAGGGGATAAATTTATAAGTTATTGTTTACAACTATGAAATACCTAAAAAAATCTGACACACGTATAACTGACAATACAACAATACTAACAAAATAAACACAACTTTATTTATTATTATATTTCAGTCCTGTAAAATCAGGCAAATTATCCCATTTATTTGGATAGCAAATGAAATCATATATGTTCAATTCTATTCCTTTAAGAAAAAGGACATGTTGAAGACCCACCACCAGTAATGGAATCTCCGCCAGCGGTGGTGGTAGCAGCGGCACCAGCACCCTTCGTGAGACCCGCGAGCAGTTCTCCTCTGTCGTAGAAGAATTCCACCTTCACGATTTTGAAGTTTTCATCCAACTAACAAAATCTCAAAAATTAGACATTGATAGTTGATCAAGATCAGGACACCAAGATGGCATCACTAATAAAAAATGTAAAATCGACTAAAATTCGTGACCAGAGAAACAATCGCTAACACAGTGACCAGATTAACGACCGAAATGAAATCATCTCAAAAGTAACTTGTCTAAAGTGACATTGTCACAAATATGGTTGCAGATTGTATTAAAATAATAAAGTTTGGTAGTAATAGTTGTCGCAACATTTGTTTAGAAAAATTAAAACAAAAAACTTTTTGCACAAACGGTTGTAAATTGTATTAGAAAATAAATATTGGTCGTAAAACAGTCGCAAATTTATAGCATTTACCTCCATTATAGATACACCAAACATTTCTACCAATTCACCGGTAGGTGGATGGCCTTTGAATGGTCCTTCCATGTAACCCCAATGTCTAAACTTATACGCGATCACCGGAGGACCAGAGTAAACCTGAAGAATCTCCACTGCGAAACCTCTAGGAAACGTTGTCGTAAAGAGTTTATGAGCCGTATCCACGGTCTCCTCACTAGGGTCATATAATCGTGCATTTTCCGGTAATGAAGTTTGAAGAAACATATTGTACCCTCCACCGATCTTAGCGACACCTTCGGGTGTCAAAGGTTTTCGGCCTAAAAATCAAAGGTTATTAGTTATTAGGATACTAATAGTTAGATCTTACATAACATAGAAGTTGAAGTTTCTTTTTTTGTTTACCGTTAACAGAAACCGTTAACTTTGTGACATCAACTGTTTTGAAATCTTCAGGTTTCGTTTTGTGAAACAACTCCATTTCAAATGTTTTCACTAGATTTTGAACTTGTTCTTCGAGTGAACCTGTGGGCCATATCTTACCATAAATCCAAAGTTCAAACCATTAGCCTAAAGAGAATTAACATATGTAACTATATAAGCAAATTGGAGTTTACACAATATTTTTCTAAAACATTTAACATTTTAAAACAAAATATTTTAAATCATTTTTAAAAAAAATAATTTTAAAAAATATGGAATTTTCTAAACGCAGGTTTATTAAAACAAACAGAATAATTAAAAACTTGAGTTTTTAATAAACAAGATTTATATAAACAATAAATTTTTATAAGAAAATCTTAAAGCAAAATTTAAAAAAATGAAACTATTTAAATAACAAAGTTAAAAATAGTATAATTGTTTATCTCTTGAACAAGTACGCATTTATAATTTTATGCAATCTTATATTAAAATATCGTACTGTAACTTTTCTTGTTTATAACTAACTATAATCCGTTTAATAAATTGGTTTCTAGACTATCTATTTATCTATATATCTCTCTATCTATAACCTATCTATTGTTGTTTACTTGAATAACTATTCATATGCAATTATAATCATATTTTATTTTTAAATATAGTTTTATAATTTCATAAAATTTTTTACTAATTATTTATTATTTTATTTATTTAATACGTGTAATACACGAGTTACTAACCTATATAACTATATAAGCAAATAGGAGTTTACACAATATTTTTTGCTTCTTAAATTGATAGTTACAAATGATTATATCCACATAAGAAGTGCAACGTGTCTCATATTATGAAATTCTACGCATAGAGTGCAAAAATATTAAAAGTTTTGTGCCAATATTCGATGCAAAAGATGAGCACCTGTGAAATTAAATTTATGCAACTAGCTTATTGACGGAGACCTGATGGAAATTACTGATGGATCACCTCAGTTTATCACCACTGTCATCCGTTAATGATCAACGACTAACTGAGTACATTCAAAAAATATTAATTTTTTAAAATTTTGTTTATTCACCATATTTTGTGAGTAAATGTTTGTTTTCTAGTAGTGTGTATAACTTCTACATTAATAATTAACAAGAAGCCAGTTTGCTTGTATAATAAACAAGTTTGATCAATATGATTAGTTTTTTTTAAGTATCAATAGCTACTTTGGTAATACATTTAAGGGTTGTTTGATAATTTTTAAATGATTATATGATAAACCAATAAGAGGTTTGAACCATTAATAGCTAGTATATTGTTTAACTATTCAAAAGCAAATGTCTAATAATTTCAAATAAGATGTCTTAACCATTCAGACCCAGTATAATACATAACCATTCAGAAACAAATGTCTGAACCATTCAGACATGTAGTTGCGAAATAAGCACTCTGAACCATTAGATACTGAATCATTTAGACATTTGAACCTCATGATTTTCAACAAAATTGATGCATATGTTTCATTTAATCATTTAAGATTTCCTATGGCTCATAAACACCAAGATGGAAAACAGTTTCTTTACACATCACAAAGCAATTGCTTCTATAACTCGTAATGAGTTTACATATGAATCAGCAATTGGTGAAATTACTCTTAAACCCATGTATTGGATACAAAACTAGCAATGATAGATACTATTCAATACAAGAATAAGAAAGGGTACAAGAGTAATTCAATACCTTGGTTCTGCCTTCTTCAAAGAGTTTGTTGACCAAGTCAAAGTTAGGGGGTGCACCCATCTTCCATGTGGTGTTCTTCTCACCTTCACCACTCATAAAGCATCTATATTTGTCTACATCACAACCTTTGTATTGATCCATTGCTTGTTTTAGTTTTTGATGAAAAGAACCATATGATTTAGCTTAAGTTTATATAGCAAGTGCAAATGGTTAGTGGGGTAGGGAGTTGGTAGGAGTTCATGCACTTGGTCTTAAGGTAAATTTATTAATTAATATCGTTCGGATATTGTTAGTTCGGTCGATCTTTGATTTGGACTGGACTCTAAGAGTCCACGTGAGATTTTACATAAGGATAGCAGATGAGCTTTAACCCAACAGACTAAACTCGAAACATTAAAGATAGATAGTTGAGTGCAATTAAGATTAATGTTAAAATGTTCAATAGATATGAGATATGTATGATATTACGTGATACCTAACATATAAATATATGTTTTTATAATGGCACATAAAATTATGTTTATCTAAACCATATGCGTAAACAATTCTTTATCTTTTATTTTCTTTTATCATTGTGTAATAGATTATAATCCTAATGTTATATAAAAATTAAAAGTTAGGTTACGTATTGCATGAGGCATTTACTAAAATCCCTTTGAATTTGAGAGTTACTTTTTTTTTTTTGACTTCTCACTTGGTGAATGTTGCTTTCAAGTTATTTCAGAGCTTGTGATATTCTACAGAATATTGTTTATTTTTTTGGTTTTATCCATTCAATCATTATCAATTAAATATGTATTTAAGACTAATGATGTTTAGCTACAACTTTATAAAGTTGCATATATGTTGACTGCTGCTCG
The DNA here is from genome assembly GCA_018326385.1 of Flaveria bidentis. Classification (NCBI taxonomy): domain Eukaryota; kingdom Viridiplantae; phylum Streptophyta; class Magnoliopsida; order Asterales; family Asteraceae; genus Flaveria; species Flaveria bidentis. The sequence continues at coordinate 16,027 of BJCM01082567.1, read as the reverse complement.
ATGCAACTCTTTTAAGTTCTTCGTATGGTAGTTGAAGATAGTACAACTTTATTATATAACAAAAGTTAGGTTAACTTTTTTGAATAATAATTTAGATTCAAAATGTGTATTATAATAGAAATCAAACAAAATGTATAGATCCTAAGAGATGGAGTAGTACTTTTTTAATTAAAAGTTTCTTGCAAGTTGGGATTATAATAGAGATGGATCTATGAATATATCTTTCTTCATTATTTATTCATGTATCTTATAATAATCAGAAAAAATTACACAAATGGTCCATGTGGTTTGATCAGATTGTATGATTGGTCCGCAGATTTTGAAAATTACAAAGATATTTCAAACTTTTATGTAATCATTGCATATTTGATCCCCAAATTTTACAAAAGTGTAAAGTTAGTCTAAACTTTTATGTGAGTGTTGCACTATTTGTCCCTAAAATTAAATTTTTATGTTAATTTAAAATTTATAAAATGCATAAAAATAATTTTAAGGACCAAACATATAATAATTATACAAAAGTTTGGACTATCTTTGTAATTTTTAAAGTTTGAGGACCAAACGTGCAATTTGATTAAACCATAGGGACCATTTTTGCAATTTTCTCTAATAATTAAAATTGTTATAATTATATGACACTTTTAAAAAGATTTGAACATATATTGAATTTATCAATCAATAAAGAATACCAACAAATAATACATATAGTTAATATATAACTAAAACTTTAATTTGTAACATGAAAATCGGATAGATTTTTGTTCCTCCTTCTTAGTCGACTAGTCGTCTCATAGACACATAGATCTTTACATTAATAACGTGTAATGAAGTAGAGAGGAGAATGCACGTCAAAAACGAAAATTCATAAAAATAACTTAACTTAATTTTGGGCTAGAAAGGAGGAAAGTTTGAAGTTTAGAACTCATCAAAATCATGAAATCCTGATTTTTTTCATTTTTTATTTTCAATAATCTAAAGTTGAAAGTGTGGAATTTGACTGTCTCCTGAGTTGTTAGCTTATTTTTTGGCTACAAAAGTAGAATGTGACGGCGGCATAAGTCGGGGAAACGGCGGATCGTAGTCCTGCAAGCGGCGTGGCAAAGGTGGCGCGGCAACGGATCGTATACAGCAGGTGGCCTGGCAGCGGCAACATGATCATGTGATCGATGTCCCAATCGAAAAGGTAAAAAACACCCAACGACTGTGGTCGTGCGGTGGCATTTCATACCAAAGGCCGTGACCGTGGCCAAGCGGCGTTCTTCGGTGGCAACGGACTGTGGTCCGGCAAGAACAAACAAAGGAGAAAAAAACAAGATGGGATATGGGCATATGGGTTTTGTGGAGAAGAAAGATGTAGGCGGTGTTATTCGGTGGCAACGGACCGTGGTCCGGCGAGAAGAAGCGAATGAGAGAAAAAAACAAATGGGATATGGGCATATGGGTTTCGTGAAGAAGAAAGATTTAAGATAAGTGGCTTGAATCTAAAATCGAGACGAATCTTTATTTAGAACGGAAAAGATAAAAGAACTAAAAGCAAAGAGAATGGACAAGGCGGCGGTGGCGGCACCCCGCCCTGTCTAGGGTTTGAACGTGGTGGTGACGACTACGATTTTTTTTTTATGGTGGTGCAGTGGAGTAGAAGGTAACCAAAACCCTAAGGTTTTGATACCATGTAAGATAGTAAAATATTGAATAATTTTATTGAACAGTTATGTTATAACATATAAAAATAACAAGTAACCCTAGAAACATAACTGAGCCCTGAGCTCATTCTAATCAAACCCTGATAATATATTTTAATATTCCCCCGCAGTCGTAGCGAAAGTAACCTTACGCTAAGACTGAAAAAAAAACATAAATCAATACTAATTAGATAAACATGTTTCAATCGACTCAACTATCCAAACTTTTGCCAAAAGATGGCATTGTGCTTTATGTTGTCATCCATGTTTTGGTTGATTGTGTTACCCATAGTTAGCCTGATGGCTGATTGGTTCTTGATTCTCGGAATGATAAGTCAATAATTTACAACCATAGTCGTTCATAACGTGTTAAGGCTAGTAGCCGTGGTTACTTGTATTCGTAGATCAAGAGATTAAATCTAAAGGAATAAAAAGAAAAAGAAAGCAAAGCACGTGACCGTGTTCAGGTGGCGGTGTTTTGAATCCGTGGATCAAGAGATAAGATACGTAGATCTATAAGAAAGAAAAGATAAAAAAATCAATTAAACTGTAGTTTGAGATCGATGGTCGTGGACCGTGATCCTTGATATGGCTAAAACATCAAGAATAAAAAAGAATAAAAGAAGTGATAGTTGCATTTTTGAGTCGTAATTCAAAAAATAAAACAATAATATAATTGTGAACCAATCAAAAGAATAGATGTCATGTTTAAATATTCAGTCGATAACGAACATTTATTCAATGGGAACTAGAAGATAAAGAAAACAAAACTGAAAATGCAGGTGGGACAGGGTTTGTATGTTTTTATATGGTGGCGCAACGAAGAAGAAGGTAACCAGAGCCCTAAGACTCTGATACCATATAAGATGACAAAATACTGATCAAATATTATTGATAGGGATAAGCCCACGAGTCCATTTAGGTTTTTAGGGTTCCATTTTAAACTCTATATAATGTAACAAAACGTATCAATAATATAGTCTAATACGAACTATTTTTTGGTAGAACGCGCTCAGCGTAAAGCTTGAACATTCCCGTAGGGGCTGGTGGCAAAATTAATTTTTTAGGAGGGCAAACTCGAGTTTTATGTAAAAATTTACACTAACGGGCCATAAATTTACACTGTTGAACTAAAGTTTAACACTACCAACGAAAAAAGAGGAGGCGGGCCCCAGTCCCTTCAATGCTCCACCAATGAACGTGTTGGCACATTTAGCTATACAAGTCATGTTTGGTTGACCTATCAGGTTTGTTGGTTGACCTCCTAACCTGTTAATTTATAAAGAAAAAATTTAAAGAGATACATTTTATTTCATAACTTAAACTGATGGAGTATTCTATGTTATAACTTAAAAAATAAAATAAGAATGAACATCATGTCGTGTTTAGGTTCAAGTTCATGTGTCTTACTTGGTTTTTGGGTTCATGTCAGGTTTGCCCACCAAAGACCAACCCGCAAAACGCAACCCGTTTTGGAAGTTTAATGCAATAAAATCTGACGTTATGCCACACTCGACAGATTTGACTCACTCCCATGTCATCTAATGTTTGAGATCCAATGAGTTGCAGGTTATATGTGGGTTCATCGAAGTGCTATATTGAACGATGTTTTGCCGAAAGAAGCTTTTGTATACTCTTGATATGTTTAGGACATGCTCAATGGCTCTAGTTAGAAGTATTCTTTGTGCAATTTGGGTTTTTGTTTTTATGGAACATGAATTCAGGCTTTCCCATAGAGACAATATTGCCTGTTGGCTGTTGCTTGTAATGTGGTGACACTAATTGTACATTGTATTATGAGTCCCCTAGAGACTATGCATTCTTCAACTAGAAGAATCATACCAAGATGGTAATTAATTTTATTGTTATGTAAAGGGTGGAATTTTTTCTTTTTTCAGTTTCATTTTCTGGTTTGAAAACAATTTTCTTTCTCATATTATAGAACTCTCTATTGATTCTTACTACTTGTTACTAGATTTGTGTGTCATCTTACCAGGCTAGAGATCGTTATTGAGAGAATTTAAAGGGTTTGTAGTGTAAATCATGGTGTGTAGTAAAAGTGTTTTTTTCTGGTGCTTGAGGGTTTTGATCTTATAATGTATGTTATTGTGAATTTATAAGTAGGTTTAGAGAGAGTGTTAGTTGTTTTGTAAAAGAGAGAATTTGAATAGAGAACTCAGGGATAGTTAACCCACTTTTTGCTAAAAGAAAATCTCAATGAAAGATTTTTAAATTGTTGGTTTATATTATTAATATTTTCAAACGAAAGATAGTTTATAAATATTACATGCAAACATAGTTATAAAGATAACATGCAAACATAGTCGTATATATCATAATAAAGGATAATAAAAAATAATTGGTTTACGCTACCACTTCCAAAACGTCAACCCAATCAGTAAAAAGTTAAAATAAAACTGTATAAATCTCAAACCTAGTAAACCCAGGTGACTTGCATTTAGGCGATACTTAGTAACATGTTCAATCTTTCATTTATATTGCATTGTGGTGTAAACACAACAAAGATACATATGAGTTATTTATACTATAAGTATCACTATATCTATCATGCTAATAATGTGCTATCATGCTAAAGCCATGCATATTCTATCTCAAAGGGAACCAGGGCTTGATTCCCTTTAATAAATTGACTAGTGTCACACAATTACTACTCAAGAACTCCAATGACTGACCCTAATAGTTCCATCTCTAGTTGCAAGAAATATGATATTAATTGATTAGATGATGATGTAGTTTTCGTGCCTAGAGGATTTTCTTTGCCCTAAGGTACGAGTAAGTGAGAAAAAACGCCACAACAGCACCAAATATAATCCCTCCTGTCGTAAGCCAAAACGCAAACTGCATACAATAACAAAAATATCACAAATATGTCCCTTGTTGGGTAGTCGGAAGACTTTTACTTTATGGTCATGAAGAACGAGGAAATAATAGTGTCTACTTTATCTTCACGAATGAGTGATTCCCCCTTCAAACCACAATGTTAGTCATGTTTTACTTTTTCCTTTTATTTTGTATTACTTTGAATATATTTGAGAATTTAAATTGCTAGAAATAACAAAAGTGGATCATTTTTGTACATTTCAAGGTATTAATGATGATTCTTGGGAACACAAAAGATTAGTATTTCATGATTAGAGAATGGTTACGGTATAAAGTTTTTTTTTTGCGAAGCGTACGTAGTTATCACGTAAGAATAAATGTTACGGGATGAATTATTACGTAAGTGTAAGAATTTATCACGTAGAGGTGGAATTACTACGTAAGAAGGTATTCTTGCGTGATAATTCCATCTTTGTATGATAATACCATGCGAATGTAATCCGCCTTGCATAATTATACTTGTTCTTGCATAATAATTCTCCCCTCAACTTCGTACGCTTCGCACGAAAAAAATGCTTTTTATTATAACCGTCCCTTTATGGCAATAATGGTAAAATCTTGTCATGTCCTGTTAATATACCCTAAATATTATTTTATTTATAATGAATTAGCGAGTGTTATAACTTATAAGGTGTTGATTATTTTACCAAATGCAAAAATAATATAACATCGAAGTTTTAGCAACTTAAGAAGAACTTACCGCATGTTCTTCAAGGTAGGATCTTAAATTCATGCCAAATATACCTGCAAACAAAATTAACCTTGAGAAAATGAAATATGATACAGTTTTCTTAATTCAAATGAAATGTACCTGCAAATCCCGATTCATTATTTGATAGTGGTTGAAGGTAGACATTTCATAACGGTAACAGTGAACACATTGGTTAATATGACGGCATAAATTCAAAACTTGAAATTGTAATGAAGATGGTATTCGTTTGATTTAAGCAAAAAAGTAATAACCTGAAACGAGAGCACCAACTGCGAGACAAAAGGTTCCAACCTGAAGAAGCAGTTCAAATCTGCTGACCTGGAGCCTTCTTGAACTGGAACAAAAGAGAAAAAAAAGACAATGTTCACACAATTGCTCATTTTCATCATTATAGATTATTTATGTTGTTCCACAGTCAAGAGTTTCATAAACATTTTTCTTTTGGAGTCCACAAGAACTCGTTACTAGTAAACTCACAAGACCTACCAATACCTTGCTAACAACATGAGTAGGTAAACCGCAACATATTGTATAGCTAAAGAACAATAATCTGAGAAATATTTACTCAAACACTTGAAATGATGTCTAATAGCAAACATGTATGCAAACCTCAAGTTAACAGAAATTGAGTCTTCCATTTCTCTTGCAGAATCAAGAAGTCTTTCTGCTTGATTATGACATGATTCACATCTGAAATCATAGGAAAGATCATTCAACTTACTAATAGCCATATTGATACTCCAAAAATTGCAATACGGATCATTGTAACAAACTATATACCAACCTATGAAGATAATTTTCCAGCAACATTTCAATTTCCTCCTCCTCTTCTGCATATGATGAAAAATAACCATAAGTTAACCAATTTCAATGACAATATCCCAAATTACGCAACACACTTACCCTCAGCAATCTGTTTATCTAATGGAACTGAGCACTCTACATTAGTGTTCCTGTTCAAGATGCAGTTTCTGCCCACAATACAGAGACGGCGTATTTCTTGAGAATCTTCTAGCATATCAAGCAGCATTTGTCTAAGCGCCCCTGCTTTTGACCCCAGTTCCACCTTCAATTAAATATTTAAGGGATTGTCTTGTTTCGGTTCATATAATAGGCATGTAAGTTCAAGTGAAAATGGTGGGACGATCAATTGATACCAAAGTTTGCTTGCAGGTTCGGAGTTGTTCCAATATGTTAGCTGTTAATTGGTTTGGTAAGACCTTAAGTAGATCTTGAACCTGAAGAACAAAGAAGTTTTCTTGTATAATTAACAAACTATATGAGTATAGCAAAAACACATGTGGCTGGTCAATCTAGTTCTCTTCGTGATGGTCTAATACCTGAAATTTTCAAAAAATATGAGCATACCAAAAATTGACCAAAAACGTACTCAGTATATTTCAATACTCACATGTGGGTCTAAATCCATTAGCCTGTGCTCAAAGTGCTGTATACGTGAATTAAGGGCAGCTTCCACAACCTGAAATTCCAAATCAAATTTCTTTTTAAATATTGGTGAATCTAAACCCTGAAAACTTGAATGAAGTTCACTTACAGATGAATGCAAACAACATGTCTAATACTTATCTATATAAAGATCACATAAGTTTCAAAAGATAGCCCAGAAAACTTATATAAACCAGAACCAACCTCAAGCTCAAATGGCATTACTAGAGCTCCTCCAATCATACTTTTATGATTTAAACGAGGTAATAAATCGTCAATGAAAGCTTTTCCTCCTTTACTGCAATACATAACAATTAACCCATAAAAGGATGATGTCAATCCGGAAATTGATTCTTCCCTCTCCCAATAACTTTTTATAGTTTACATTACTGGATTTTAGTATAAACAATACATACCGGTTGTAGTTAAAAATAAAGACACTCTCTTGCATTGCAATGGCACGCAAGGATCCCAGATTCAATAATATGGCATTTTCTCGAACCTATAAAAGAAACCACAAAACAAGTGTGTTTATTAATGATCAACAGCAATCATGGTGCATTGGTGCTTATGCTTACACATGACTTCATAACAGTAGTTTAGCTAAAAAATATACCAACAAAGATGGCATTGTGTTTGTCAACCACAGTGATGGATCAACACTCCTTATGTCGCGAGGACGAAGACCTGTTATCAAAAACTAAGTTAAGACAATGCCCCAATTGAGTTTCACCTATAAACAACTCATAATAACTCCAATTCTAAAAATCGTGAAGAGTATTGAGGTTTCTATTAACAACTTCATCGACGGTAAAGAAATGCTAGATAAAACAAATCTGCAAGCAATGAATATCAAAATCAACCATTATCAGAATCAATTCCCAAAGCAAACAAATGATTATACTATTTGCATATTCTGATATTCACCACTTGATTTTAGTAGATGCCGTCTGTTAACTTTTCTGGTAGAGACATTTCCTTTTGAACTCACTTCAACAACCTTCAAGCGAAAACACAACACATATATAAGAACATATCACTTACCATCAAATCACTGCAAATGAACCACTTCTGCCTCAATTTCACACATATAATCGCATTGAGAGTAAACTTTAATTGTTACAGTGAGGAACTAAAAACTGAACCGCATAACGATCGAAAATTCAAAACGATTTGATACTTCAAAAATGCAAAACAAACCTCATAAACCGGATCACGACTACCGATGTTAAGAACATCAGATAATACCGAAACACTCCTCTTCGATTCACCGTTCACAGCCTTCTCGAAATCCTCCGAGCTCCGGTAGCTAACATCACCGGAATCATCCTCATCGTCATTATCACCATTACGTGTTTCCTCCGCACTATCTCCCGTCGATTTCACACGACGCTTAGACCTAACAGTCGATAATGCTTTCAGCGCAACTGGAAACAGAAAGCAGCAACTCCTCCGTAGAGAGATCGCCTGATTAGTTCTTCGGATGACGGTGACGGTGTACGTAGTTGACTGAACGTACGCCGGCGAGTGGATCACCGGAAAATGGGGGAAGTGTGAGGAAGAAGAAATTGGAGTTACGGTTTTTGACGACATTTTCGATGCTTGAATTCAGTTAGTAGAGGTTGATCATGTTTTGGAATTTGATTCTCTGTGTATGTGTGTGTGTACGGTGGTGGTGGTGGTGGTGGTGGTTGTGGTGGTGGTTGTGGTGGTGGTTGGTGAGGAGGACGACGACGGTTGGGGTTTTTGGTGGTTAAGTTGTGTCCACGTGGATATTATCCACCGAAGCTCATAACTTTTTAAAAAGTTTACTCTCTCGCTCGTCGTTCAAATAATTATAAAGTAATAAAATTTGTTCTTTTATCGTAGCTTTTAGTTAAATAATAATAAATAAATGTAACGGGAGTCTTGTGAATGTATTGTTAAGCACTTACGCGTGTTTTTTTATGCTTTACTTATTATTTGATAGATCAATTGATCGAATCAGAACCAGTTGATAGGCTCCGATATCAATTGATAGGATCAATTGAGACAATCTGTAATGATCTATGTGAACAATTCAGGTGAAACACAAACAATTGTAATCGATTCAAGCAGTATCAACAAATTCACAGTTCATTGATATAGCTAAGACAATTACAAGAGTAAGAAAGCAGTTAGCAATTCTCAACAAA
>BJCM01082552.1:2206-38339 GCA_018326385.1 Flaveria bidentis | reverse complement strand
ATTTTTATTTTTATTTTTATTTTTATTTTTATTTTTATTTTTATTTTTATTTTTATTTTTATTTTTATTTTTATTTTTATTTTTATTTTTATTTTTATTTTTATTTTTATTTTCAGGCATGATATATTGATATGTTTAGTGTATTTAAGATTTTAGTGATTTTAGTTGCAAGTTAACAACAAAATGTTCTTCAGGCTATTCTTCCCTCTGCCTTTACTTTTTTCATAGTTTTTTGCTAAATGTTCTATTAGATCCGTTTTATTTTTATTTATTTTTGTTACTTTTCCTGCTTTCATATATATTTTTACTCTTCTTTTTTCTCATTTTGTTTTAGTATGTAATAATATTATTTTTCTCTTATATACCCACGTTACATGAAGAATTTAAAAATATAGTCGTGTTTTACAACTATAAGTAAGTAAAAGAAATGCTAACCAATCCCAAGATTTATGATTTTCATGGTCACGCTCAAGTGTGAGTGCACTAGCCAACTATCTAGGGTACAAGGCCTCCGAGCTCATGTACAAGGACGGAGTTAATAAGAAATCGATGTCTATAGTTTGCGTAGATTATGTTAGAACTCCTAACTAGGATATCAACCCGAAGAGCCCAAGGATGGTTTGGATTTACCATGATGGGTGGCTTTTATATAGAAATAGAAGTGAAATAATGAGGTTTGTGATCGAGAATATTTGATGAAAGATGCTTCTGAAGTTGGTGATGACGAGTTGTTGGATAATTTAAAACTGGCTTTGCAATGTGTTCATCAATCACCACATTATCGGCTTTTATAATAAAGTATTAACACAAGACAATTGAACTTGTTCGTGTTGCCCTAACAATCCAAAACCTAATAAGAATGTGTGCTAGGATGTCATCTAAATAAATATCAATGTAATCTTTATGAAATCAAGAAAAAAGCTAAATAAGAACGATCAACAAACTAATAATCGATGATTGTCATTCGAATAAAGAAAGACAAATATTTACTTTAAATAAAAAGTAAAACAAAAATCCTAATCATATGAACGTATTTAAATCATTCACTAGTAACATGTCGAACTTATTTGAGTTTTAACAAATGTAATAAACTTGTAAATGCAACCCTTCAGCCGGATCCTGATTGCTCCAATTAAAATTGAAATCTATAAAGTCCAAACCGACAACCCAAGGCCCAAAGGGATGTTTTGCTGTCTCGAATTAGTGGCAACAGGCAACAGCAGTATTGCTTTTAGGCCCATTTCAGACCTTTTCTCAAGCCCAAGTAGACATCAAGTGAGCCCTTTAACTTTCATTCAAAGTAGGGTTGTTCAAATAGCTTGACGCTCGAAACTCGCTCGAACTCGTTCGAAAAATGCTCGAAATTTTGCTCGTTCGAATTTCGGCTCGATTGTAAATGAACCGAGCGGCTCGGTTCGGTTTCAAAACGAACCGAGCATGAGCGAAGGGTCGCTCGCTCGGTTTCGCTCAAATTATTTTTTAGTTTAGTTTTTAAAAATTATATATAATTATATATGTTAATTTTATATATTTAAACTGTAAAATTATAATTTTTCCCCTAAAACCCTAGCCCCAAATACCCCCTAAATCCCTAATTGACCTCATGTCCTTATTGCATCTCCAAATCCCATTCGATGATTTCAATCTCCTGCTGCCATTGAACCTTCCTCCCCCCCACCCAAATTGACCCGCAGCGGTCTCCCCCTGCTGTGATTTGCTGCTGGCTGCTACGATTTGCTGCAAGTCTGCGACCCTCCCCCTGCTGCGAGACACCGACCACATCTGCTGTGACCGCAACCCTCCCCCTGTTGCGACCGCAACGGCGCAACCCTTATCTGCGACCCATCTCTGACCCCCTCTGCATGACTGCTGTAGTGCTGCTACCTTTGAACCCGCGGCTGCCTCCCCTCTGCACGATTGTTGCTGCCTTTGAACCTACAAACTTGCCTTTGAAAGATAGTTTACAAGGTAAAAGCACTATAAACTATACATTAACAAAAGTGTTTCTGTAAAATTTGTTTGATATTGGTTTTATTGTTTCTGTGAAATTTGCTAATTGATTACAGGGTTTGATATTGGACTTATTGTTTCTGTGTTTCTGTTAAATTTGGATTTCTATTTTATTGGATTTCTATTTTGTTGAACTTGTTTTGTATGTTTTATTTGTTAGTTTGTTAATTTTTGGTTGGAAATTGAATGTTAAAACTTGAATGAGTTATTACTTTTATTTTAAATTGTAACACAAAACCGAGCAAAACCGAGCAAAACCGAGCAAAACCGAGCGCTCGGTTTAAAACCGAACCGAGTTCGAGCATGAAGTTTGCGCTCGAATTTGTAAATTCGAACCGAATCAAGCCGCTCGGTTTGAAACCGAACCGAGTTCGAGCGGAGCTGCGATCGGTTCGGTTCGGTTCGTGAACAGCCCTAATTCAAAGTTCAGCCATTCTTTTTCTTTGGTTCTGTTTTTCGGCCCCCAGAAAATCCCATTAGAGTGTTCTCAACCACATTTTGGGTATATAAACAAACCGAACTGAATCAAATCAAACAAAGTTTTGTTTATGTTCGTTCATTAATATTTGAACGTATTCATGAACACTAACCAAACAAAAATTATAGTTCATGTTTATTTATTAAGAAAATGAGTTTGTTCATGAACAATAACTGAACAATCCACTAACATAAATATTACTATTTAAATTTAAGGTTTTGTGAGTGAATTTGAGTGGTAGAAAAAGAAAATAATAATAATAAAAGTAATAAATATGTGTGATTTATTTAAATGTAGACAAATATTGGGGAATGAGATGGGAGACTTTTACAAAATGATATATGTATATTTAAGTAACTTAAATATATGGTTTTACTAGGTTAGTCTCGTATAATATAAGGATTGAATAAATAAAATATTAAATAATTATTAATAAAAACTTATGCATTATAAATCAGGCTTGAAGATAAAATATGATTATAATTACGTATAAATAACTACTTTAAGTAAATAAACAATAATGTATTTTTCTTAAACTTTTGTTTTTATAAAAAAATTGTAATTTTTAAATATTTTGTTTAAAAGAAATGATTTTTTTATTTCGTTGTATTATGTTTTTTATAATTTTTTTAAAGTATTATTTTAATAAAAAATAGGTTTTTAATTTATTAAATTATATTTTTTAATTTGAAAATGGTATGAGTAATAATATTAGTATTCAATGCTATTATTAATAATATAGAGAAATATGAAAGTAAGTATAATGAGGTTTACAATTGTTTCACGCTTAGTTTGATTTTTTTATAGATAGATAGATAGGATAAAAACTCATTAAATAAACAAATTAACTTTAATGTAAAATATATATGTAAAATAAACATTAATAGTTACAGTATAATATTTAATATAAAATAGAATTAAAATTATATATGCGTAATTGTTCAAGAAATAAAACAATTAGACCATTTTTAACTATCTTATGTAAGTAGTTTTATTTTTAAACATTCGTTTAAGATTTTTTTATAAAAAATATTTGTTTATAAAATTATTTTTTAATAAAACCCGGTTTGTAATTATTTTGTTTGTTTAAAAAAGACTGTTTTAAAATATTTCACATGTTTATAATTTTTATTTTAAAACAAAACAATTTAAAATATTTTGTTTAAAAAATATTTAGTGTTTAGAAAATTTTATATTATATAAAACTTTAGTTTTTTGTTATTTACATTGTAGTTAAAAGATGTGATTTTAATTTCTTTTATAAAATCTATTTATAAAATAGTTTGATTTAAAAAATTATATAAGAGAGATAAACATAACAATTAATAGAATTTACATTTAATAAGAGAGATAATTTGTAGAAGTATTTAAATTATTATAATACCTTTTTGGAGGGAAAATTAATATGTGAATATCTAGAAAAATAACAAGTGTTAAAAACATGATTTAAGAGAATAACAAGTGGCAAAAGAAACATTATTTTATTAAAGGTTATAGATTATAGATATTTTAGGGATGAAGATAAGAAAAACGTAAATGCCACTTCATTCATGTCTCAAATTTTGTAGATTTTAAGTTACTAAATTGTACGTAGGCATCATTCAAAAACCATAAATCATTTACGTCATTTTTCTCCACAAAATCTTAATGGTGTCATTCCAATTTAAACAAAGTAAAAAACTAATAATATTATAGATTGTCAACCTAGATTTAAAAGATTAATAATTAACAATATACTATGATCATTTGACTCATTTATTTTACAATTTACTCGCCCATCTCAAATTTATTTAAAATATATCATTTTCCTTTGTGGATTTTGAAACCTGCAAACTTAAAATATGAACCATTTAAGCATAAAATAAAAGCTTAAAAGCACATGACTTAATGTCAATAACACATGTGAATTACTCATCTTCACGCTATTGATACCACAGTGGTGTGCATGAGATCCCTCTCCACATACACAAGCATGCTTGGGTAACAATATAATTATATATCAAGGTAGTTTATCAATCCTAAAATCCTTTCATTTGTAAAAACAAAATTAATAAGTCCAATTTTAACAAAGCCTAATACATGTTATAATTAAGTAGTTCATCAATCCATAAATCCTTTCATCTGGGCAAAAAACCACATTATCATGAAGATCAAGTCTCAGAATGTTTAGGAGAAGATAAAGTTTGTTTTTAATTTAGTCATTATCCTTTAATTTTTAATTTTAGTTAGTTAGGTTCTTGATACCCAGGAATCACTAGTATAAATAGGATTCTAGTTTTTCAATATTTGGTATTCTTTCTTCTTTGTAATTTTTGTGAGTCCAATTAATAAAAAAAGAGGAGGATTTGGATTTGTTCCCTGATCGTTTGTGTGTTTTTACGGTTTGATTTGTGTTACAATTGTGTTTAGTTTAATAGTCTCTAGGTACAAATTTGTGAACATAACAATTGTAGCACTTAATGGCATGAAAACCAACAGAACTACTATACATCTTAATAATAATAGTTCGAATCACTACAAGTTTAATGTCATTAACCAAAACAATAAAATAGAAAAAAGAACAAAGTTGTTAACCAGCAAATGCATCATTTGCAATTTAATAACTTCACCATCATTAAAGAGAAAATGTAACAACTAAAAGTATTCACAATCCGTTCTTCATATTTATCTTTATAATTATACTAAAAATCACTACTTTATATTTCTCATTTTTAATAAAATAATATTTTTTATATTTTTATTATTATATTTTCTTTCTCTTTTACTCGTAACCATTTTCAACAAATATTAAAAAATTAATAGAGATGGACAATGTTTTACTAAATATAAAAATGAACACTAACATATTCTCTATTATCCACTCACAACCAATAATAATCCAACCAATAATAATCATTTTTTATAATATAAAAAACGAACTAACAATTTATAAAAAATGAAATGTAAATGCTCTAAAACACAATCTTGAATTCTTGATAAAACTTGGTAGAATCTTGAATTCTTGATAAAACTTCGTACGGTCTCCTTAATATATAGCTAATCGCAAAAACCCATAAAAAGATAGTATCATCTAGTTCCAATCTTCCACACACATAAAATACATCCAATTGCAGGCTAAACCACAATTTTCTGTTCTTCCAAACTCAAATTGTAAAGGAAGAACATAACCATTACAGAATGAACAAGCTTTTCTCCCTATGATGTGCCTTGTGGTTTACGTTATCATCTCACAAGGTTTATCTGCCACTCATGCTATTTACAATATAATAATCAAGAAGAAAAAAATATCACATTTTTATTATATTCATTGAATCTTTAAATATTCTATTAGAAGACCCATCTTTCTTGATAAACTTGTTGTTTGTTACCCAAATCCTCAAGTAATTCCATATGTTCTTGTTATCCCCCTTTGCTTATACGCCATTGATTATCTCTCTTCATTGAAGTTTAGTGTTGGATGATGCAAGTATACTTCGTTTTCCTTTATGGTTTATTGTTATCTTGACTAAAAATCTTCTCAATTTTGACGATTTGAGTTTTGATTTGGGTAATATTAGGGTTCTACCGACGGAATCTTGGTTGGTTTTATGAATCTTGATTGGATTTCAATGGTCGATGATGATCAGTATTAAGGTTTTATTATTGATCAGTTTTGCTGTATTTGTTATTACTTTCTGAAATTAGATGACTTTTGTGGATTTCGGTGGTGGGTATTGATTAATTTAGGGTTTATTGCGGTTTGAACTGAATCTTGTTGCAGATTTTGGAGATGGTGAAAAGTTAGCTGGATTTGATCATATCTGAAAAGGGTAAAGTGGACTTTTTCCTTCTTTGTATCTATCTTCATAGTTCATATATGGTATAAGATTCTTTGTGGATTGAATTGGCAAATCTTGAATCTGTGTTAGGTTGATTGGGATCTTTTAGGGTTCTAAAAGATGAGTTTAAGTGAGAATGTAATACAGAGGGGAAAGCTTCTGGTTCATATAGCCGAGAACGGGCATTCTTTTGAGCTTGATTGTGACGAATATACCCTTGTGGAATCGGTCCAACAATATTTAGAATCACTTTCGGGGATTCGGTTAAATGATCAGCTTCTTTTGTATTTGGATCTGAAGTTAGAACCTCAGAATCCACTCTCTGCATACAAACTCCCATCCGATGATGGAGAAATCTTCGTATTTAATAAATCAAAAATGCGAAGTAATTCAGTTCCACCAGGACCCGAAGAACTTGATTTATCTGAAGATAGTTATCCGGATCCTCAAAGACCATCATCATCATCACATGATCCACATCCGTTAGATGAAGCCCTGGATCCTGCTTTAAAGGCATTGCCATCATATGAAAGACAGTTTAGGTATCATTACCAGCTCGGGGATGTAATTTACCGTCGTACTGTTATAAAATATGAGATCTGTGAGCGGTTTGCAAGAGAGCAAAGTGTGCAAGAGAAGGCATTGGAGATTGCTAGGGGTAATTTGGACCATTTCTACAAGATGATTATCCAAAACTACACGGATTTCGTGAAGTGTTATTCCCAACAGCAAAGGGCACATTCGAATCTTTTAGTGAATTTTGGGAGGGATTTAGAGAGACTTAGGTCTATTAAACTTATACCCGTGTTACAGACTGCTGATCGCAAGTGTTTGTTGGATTTTGTGAAAGGAGATAACTTGCAAAAGATGGTGGATGATTGTAGTAATTCTCACAGGCAATTTGAAAGTAAAGTTGGGGACTTTAAGCAGGAATTTGGAGAGTTAAAACAAAGAACCGAACATTTGTTCTCTAGTAAAGCTTCAATCCTCAGTAGAGATTTGGAAAAAACAGTTAAGGAGCATGAACACCATATCAACGAGCAGAAAAGTATAATGCAAGCTTTGAGGTTCGTTATATTTTGGATTTAATTTCTTGTTTGTTCTTCTACATTTAACTCGGTTGTTTAGCCTAAAATTACAACTTATGTGTATAGAGGTGTTAGGATTTGTGTTATGTAACCAACTTTATTATAAACTTTGGATAGACAAATTTTGATTTTGATTGTTTGATTTAGGGGTCAAACAATCAGGTTTGGATGATAAGTTTCGCATCAGCTGTAACAAGATTGAATGTGTAAAACTGAAAGTGCCTACTTATCCCCGTTTTTTAACCTAATTTGAGGGATTTATCATATTTTATAAAATTTCTCTCCTATTTGGTCATTTTGTTTATTAGTTATTCAAATAATCATAAATTGCTAAACGCTCAACATTATTACGCGTTACAACTTCAAACTACAGAATTGCCTCAAAACACTATAGTTTGTGGTGCGTATTAATTGCATACCAAACACTTCCATAATATTATTGGTTGTTGGGGCGGGGGTGGGTGGTGGGGGGATCACTACACGGTAATTTGTGTTTGTGAGAAGCAGAGTAGATCACCATTCTGTCTTCATTCAAGAGGAAAACATTTTTGAAGCGTGTAATTTGGTCATCAATTATGTTACGGAATCAAGATCTTAGTAATGTCATTGACTCTTTGTGTTCATAGTCAATAATCATGAGTATATGTGAGAAAATTGCCTATGAGGAATCACTTTAGAGTTTCTTTTTATGCTTATTAGTTCAAGAAAATGATTAAACTGCAAGTTTAAGATGAATATTTTTTTTGACTTTAACTTCCAAGATGCATTGATGCAGCAAAGATGTTGGCTTGGTTTCAGAGTTTCTTTTTATGTTTATTAGTTCAAGAAAATGATTAAACTGCAAGTTTAAGATGAATATTTTTTTTGACTTTAACTTCCAAGATGCATTGATGCAGCAAAGATGTTGGCTTGGTTTCAGAGTTTCTTTTTATGTTTATTAGTTCAAGAAAATGATTAAACTGCAAGTTTAAGATGAATATTTTTTTTGACTTTAACTTCCAAGATGCATTGATGCAGCAAAGATGTTGGCTTGGTTTCAGAGTTTCTTTTTATGTTTATTAGTTCAAGAAAATGATTAAACTGCAAGTTTAAGATGAATATTTTTTTTGACTTTAACTTCCAAGATGCATTGATGCAGCAAAGATGTTGGCTTGGTGAAGAAACTCGTGGACAATTGTTTGACCAGTCAACTCTCCAATTCTCTCCGTCCTCACGATGCTGTGTCAGCATTAGGCCCCATGTACGAGGGCCATGACAAAAGTTATCTTCCCCAAATGCAAGCTTGTGAGCGTGCCATATCCAACCTCTTAATCTTCTGCAAAAACAAAAAAACTGAAATGAATACTTTCGTTCACAAATACATGCAAAAAATTGCATACATTCAGTACACAATCAAAGACGTAAGGTACAAGTTTTCAGTTTTCACAGAAGCACTAAAACGCCAAAACGATCAATTTGAGCATTTGAAAGTGGTTCGTGGCATCGGGCCTGCATATAGAGCATGTTTGGCAGAGATAGTAAGGAGAAAAGCATCAATGAAACTTTTTATGGGAATGGCGGGCCAGTTAGCTGAAAGACTTGCAGCCAAACGGAATATAGAAATAAGAAGAAGAGAAGATTTTATGAAAGTCAACAGCTTGTTTATACCTCGCGATATTTTAGCATCAATGGGATTATATGACACCCCTAGCACATGTAATGTCAATGTAGCTCCTTTCGATACAAATTTACTGGATATAGACATATCAGATTTGGACTGTTTTGCCCCTGAGCATTTAGTTGGGCTTGATTTCAAAAAAGGTCCGTCTTCAATGTCGCAAGATGGTGAAGAAGGTTCTGAAAGTGGTGGTGAAAGTTATAGTGAAATTGTGGAAGCTTCTGAATTGGTGGAGATTGCAGGCACTAGTAAATTGGAAGTTGAAAATGCAAAACTAAAAGCCGAACTTGCTTCAACTATAGCTATTCTTTGTTCTTTTTCACCCAAAGTTGAATTCGAAGATAGTGAAATTGGCAACATGCTAAATAACTCTGCTGAAAAAACTGCTGAGGCCTTGCGGTTGAAAGATGAACACGAGAAGCATTTGGTCAATATGTTGAAAGTCAAGCATATGCAGTGCGAATCGTTTGAGAAACGAATCAAAGAGCTTGAAAATCGGTTATCAGATCAGTATACTTTAGAACACAAACTTAATAAAGATGCATCATCTGAGCCTATGGATGAAGCTTCTTATGCTTCTAGTTCATTGCTTCTGAAATCAGGTGGTAATGATTCATCTGGAACTATGAACCCTAACATGGATTCATCAATGGTGGAACCTAACCGTGATGAAAAGGATGAAAAGGAGACGATGATGGCTGATGTTGGGATGGTGTTGGCCACTAGTTCAACCGCTGATTACATGCCACCACCGTCGAAAAGTTTGACTTCTGATGAACAGGTCAAAGATAGTGATGATCTTGTGGAGTTGCAGAATTTGCTTACAGAGAAAACAAATCAGTTAAATGAGACCGAAATTAAGCTTCAAGCTGCAATGGAGGAGGTTACGAGGTTGCGTAACGAGTTGGAAATCAGTCGGAATCTTCTAGATGAATCTCAGGTACCTTTAGGCATTAGCTGATACACGTTTTGTAAGTGATTGTATGATAATAATTATTATTTGTATATATAATATTAATGTATATTTTGTGGTATAGATGAATTGTGCTCACTTGGAGAACTGTCTACATGAAGCAAGAGAAGAGGCTCAAACTCATCTTTGTGCAGCGGACCGTAGGGCGGCTGAATATAGCGCGTTGCGTGCTTCTGCTGTCAAAACCCGAAGCCTTTTTGAAAGGCTAAAAACGTGCGTCTCATCAGGTGGTGTGGCTGGTTTTGCTGAGTCACTCCGTGCTCTAGCTCAATCTCTTGCTAAGTAAGCTTACCAGGCGATACAATTAGTATGAAAACTAGCGCGTCTGTAATTTTTGGACTTTTATTAAAAAAAATCTTTTTTTTTATTATTTTAGTTCTGCAAATGAGAACGGGGATGACGGTATCAACGAGTTCCGCGAGTGTGTTCGTGTGCTCGCTGAGAAAGTCAGTGTGTTAACAAGGCAACGAGCTGAGTTGATCGATAGGTACACGAAGGCTGAGACGTCACATGAACAACTTACAAAAGATTTGGAAGAAAAGAAAGAATTGGTCAACACTTTGTACATCAAGCTTCAATCTGAAAAACAGGTTTAATTAATTATTCATAGCATAAATCACAAACATATCACCAGTAATATTAATACTAACGTAATATATTTTTCAGGTGAATAAGGAGAAATTATCATTTGGTCGTTTGGAGCTTCATGAGATTGCCGCATTTGTACATAATGCCGCAGGACACTACGAAGCCATAAACCGAAACTGCAGTCATTACTATCTTTCTTCAGAGTCAGTTGCATTATTTGCTGACCATCTTCCACACCGTCCCGCTTATATCGTGGGCCAGATTGTGCATATCGAGAGACAAACCGTTAAATCATCTGTTCCAACCACAACCACCATCACCACTGCAACCTCCTCCATGGGCTCGAGCCAGTTTAACCCATATGGTTTACCTGTTGGGTGCGAGTATTTTGTGGTGACAGTTGCAATGTTACCGGACACCACCATTCATTCACCCACCGCTGCTTCCTGATCATGAAAACTCGGTAAAGATATGATGGAAGAATTAGGAAAAGGAACCGAGGAAAGTGTACATATACTTGACATTTTAATTGATTGATCTTGTTATTCCCACTTCATGTACAGTTGATGATGATTGTAACTTGTTCAGTTGTATAAATTAACTCTCAGTGTATCATCATTGTGAAAAAAACTCTGTATATTATCCTTTTATTGAATCACATACATTTGATAATCAAATGTTCAAATGTATATACAAAGTTACCATATACTATATATAAAGTTAAGCATTTAAGATAATGATCATATACACGATTGTAGATAAACATTATAAATGTTATGCTAATTAAAAATTACAAAATGTATAAAGATTAAAAATATATAAATATTTAATAAGCAAACATGAACAACCATAAAGGAACAGACAAACAAATATAAACGAACTCTCAGATGAACGGATCGTTTAACATTCAATTCATTTATAGTTCCATACCTACCAAGTGTTAAATATAACATAAAAAATATCAATAATAATTATTAAATCGTTGTCATCATGATAATAACAGTGATATTCTAATCTTATTTTTTTTCCCTTTGGTTATTGTGCCCAGAAGCGTTGGCAACAACGTACGGATAATCCAAGGCTCACGCCTTGTTGAACTATGCATTTTAATTTTTAAGCATTTTCGATTCATTAGAGAGAGTACATACACATTTGTTGGTGTGGATATATACACTACATATACTTTCATTTGATTAGAACAGCTCTCGTTATTATTTGATCCACAAATTATAATGACATTTGTCACTAAAGAGTTTGAACATCTTAGAATCTGTTTGGAAGAACTAAAAAAGGCTACCAATAATTTCGGTAGCAAAGTTATTGGAGCTGGTGGATATGGGAAGGTGTATAAAGGAGAAGTCTCTCACTCTCATGGCCGAAGCATGATTGCTATTAAGCGTTTGAATCATGAATTTGGGCAAGGAGATCCTGAGTTCTGGAAGGAGATTATGATGCTTTCCTGTTACAAGCATAGGAATCTCATCTCTGTCCTTGGATTTTGTGACCAAGAGGGTGAGAAGATCCTCGTGTACGAGCATGCATATAATGGAAGCCTTGATCGCCACTTACGCTCCAATGTCCTCATGTGGAGACAATGCCTTAAGCTATGCTTTGATGCTGCAAGGGGGCTCGACTATCTTCATGATCACAAGGGAATCCAATAGAGTTCTCCATATATATGTAAAAAAACTCCAACATCCTGCTAGATGAAAACTAGAATTCTAAACTTTCTGATATGAGACTTTCCAAATTAGGATCTGCTAATCAGCAGCACATGGTTGTTTTCACTAACGTTGTAGTGGACCCCTGGTTAGTGTGACCCTCGATATATGGAGAAGTACACCCTAACCAAAGAATCCGACATATATTCTTTTGGAGTCGTCTTATTTGAAGTCTTTTGTGGAAAATTATGCTATAACTATACCAACCGCCAATTAGAGGTTTTAGTGCATGTTTGGAAACAAAGCTACATGCATAAGAAATCAGACCAGATTATCTTTAAAGATCTCGCTTCACCATTAGACCAAGCTTCTTTGGAAAGGACATTGCTTTCCGATGTCTACAATATTCCAGTGAACAACGGCCAACAACGTATCTTCTTGTTAAAAGGCTCGGGATTGCGCTTAAGTTTCAGGTGCTTCATGATATGAAACTGAATACTGTTGTGGGAAGTCCTCGGAAAATAAATTACGTTGATGAACTAAGCGCGCTCTCCGAAGGCAAAGGGCTCTTTTTTAGCATGGGCATGGTGGTGAAAAAGGATAGGAAATCATTCAATCATTAAGAGGTTCATGAGATTGCTGCATTTGTACATATCATAATGCAGCTGGACACTACAAAGCCATAAACCACGGCTGCAGTCACTACTATCTTTTGTCAGAGTCGGTTGCCATATTTGCTAATTATCTTCGACACCTACCTACCTACATCGTGGGCCAGATTGTGCATATCGAGAGACAAACCGCGAAACCATCCCTGGTTCCAACCACCACCACTACCTCCTCCATGGGCTCAAGCCAGTTGAACCCGTATGGTTTACCCCTTGGGTGCAAGTATTTTCTGGTGACAGTTGCAATGTTACCAGATACAGCAGTTTACTGACCACTGCTGCTTCTTGATCATGAAAACCCGATCGGAACCTAGGTTACGGTGTCTGCTCAACCAACTTAAACCAAATCAAAAGGCAGTTTGAATCCCTCACTAGTTATGTTATGTGAATCTCATGGTTGCATATACAATAAACAAAGAGATTGTATTTGTGTTATTTCCCTAACAAAATCGTACATAGTTAATATTACATTTACACAAAAACGACTTCAAGAACTCGCCCATTCAGCTCAAACT
This sequence comes from Flaveria bidentis, assembly GCA_018326385.1. Lineage (NCBI taxonomy): Eukaryota > Viridiplantae > Streptophyta > Magnoliopsida > Asterales > Asteraceae > Flaveria > Flaveria bidentis. Next base: position 24,883 of record BJCM01082552.1, on the reverse strand, counting down.
ATCAGCAGCTATGAACATGACCATCTCGAGTTCATAATCTACAGTGAACCTACCTGAACCCATATGATGATCAACTACTTGATTCAGCTGCACCAAACCATACCACAAGATTCTTGTGAGAATCACCTCCACAAAATGTACATTTTCCGCTACTTTGGAACCACTCTAGACGCCCCTAAGAAAAAGTTCATATTTTGACTATGTATCCATTGACTTTTGAAGTTCATCGTGTGATCATCAATATGTTGAGAACATCATACGATCTAGATACTTCTCAGTCATAATCATTGATCAACATCTTGATGCTTCCGCCTTGTAAAAATACCGCGGTGGCTACATAATGTGATTAGTTGAAAAAGTAAGGTGATTTCAGAACCTCATTCAGGTCAAAGTCTCCTCTTTGTGGTAGGGGGGGAAACTCAAGCCCGGGATACATTGTTTGGAAACTCTCAAGCAGCTGGCAAGATCAAGTATAAGCAAACTATAAGAACATAAAATATATGACATATAGTGTAAAAGATATCAGGGGCAAAAGGGTCATTTAGAAGGTAGTGATCGAGATATGCTTACATTTTCAAGTATCGGCGTTCTATAAAGTTCTACAAATTTTTCTCGTAGTATTACGTTCATCTTGTCAACATCACATGCATGCGTCCAGAATGAATCATGAACACCTGTCGGATACAAGTAATAAGATGTCATTAAGATTGTTTTATATTTTGAAGTGAATGTAAAAAATCTTTATTAAATGGACAAGACAAACCTGCAAAGCGTAATCCAGCATCCCTACAAGCAACAGCAGTCATCATCATGTGTGTACCGTCAAGTGAATGCACAAAGTTTGGCGGGAATGCTGTTCTTTGCTTTTTGACCTCAACCTATATTTAAAAATATGATAACCGAAATCTTAGAAAGTTAATATACGATTGAAAAGAGGGCAATAAGCAATTAATACTCATAGGTGATGACAATTACCGTGCTACCCTCTCGTTGCAAAGCTAAGACCTGAAGAGAGGTTTTTATCTGCAACCCATTGTTTAGAGACATTCAGAATGTTGCAAGAAAACCAAAGATGTATGCTTTGACTTTTGAGGTCAACAAATTTTAAACTCAAACAGAACAATCAAAAAATTAATTAGTCTAATTTAAAGTTACTTACAATATGACGTTTAGTTTTAAAATAGGGTTGCACGACAGGAAGGCCTAGAGGGGTTGTCCACCGAACAGGTTGATTTTCAGTAGCAATCACCTGCGAAAATTTCATTGATTTAACAAGCCTAATTGGATTTATATAGTCATTTATAACGATTATAAAACTTCCTAACAGGATGATGATGATATAGAACAAAAACCTTTGCACAATCACCAAGCCAACACATAGTACCGCGGGCAGCTTCAAATATCTCTCCAAGGGCCTCCAGTGTGACCTATGTCAGGATAATTACTTGTGGTTAATATATAATGACCAAACTGAAATAATTTCAAAGGCAGGTATTTATGATTTTTTCCCTTGAAACTTATAGCATAATCATATCAAACCAAACATACAAGAGCCCATATAATGAGCTCAATTAGCAAACAGACTGACCCTTTCGGTTTTTATTTCATCAGCAATGGGTCAAACAGGTAAAGATAAACAATTAGCTTATAGTATAACATGTTGAAAAGGCTTATTGGGTCAGAAGTCGTCAAAAGTGTGTTCAAGTGCTCATAATGTCCTCAATCATTTATTTAAAAAGTTTTCATCCTAACACTTTAGTACTATAATTTTTGTAAGCACCAAATTAGTTCTTTACAATTTTTAAAAAATCGACAAAAAATTGTTGGTGAGTTGGCCAAACTCAAATTGGCCCGAACCCTTTTGACCTGTTGCCCAAATCCTTATTGATTAGTTGATGGATACTCACTTTAGCAGCATAACAAGATGCACTAAACAGCAGTTGGTCATCAGTAATATGACCCTTCTCTTGTAGTCTTCTTTTAATTTGTTCCCGTGCCCCAACGAATGTAACACCGTAAACTGAAGTCATTACTGTTTGTTTGACTAGTTTTCTGTTGACCTGCACGGTTCCAATAATTTTATCATTAATTACTGAAAATCATAAACTTTGAGGATCAAAAGCTTATATTTAAATTTATCAAAATTTTCTCTAAAAGGGACCGTAAAATGTGTATAACAAACCTGTCCGATTAGGAGCCTGGCTAGTAAAGCATTTGGATAACTTGTTGGATCTTTTTCACTGTCCCTCTGCATGATCTCATGAACCCTAATGAGTGAAGCAAAACAAGAGAAGGATTAAAAGAAAAGTTGAGTTGTAGAGCCATTTCACTTAAGGCAAGATATAGAAAGAACCTTAAACAATTAGTGAAGAATACTGTATGCATACTGAAAATATTTATTTGGGAAGCACTACAATCAAATCTTTTTTTGTTGTATAGAAGATAAGCATGCTTGAGCTCAAAAGTCAAAATAGGTTATTTAAATACATATAAAAACATTCTTCACAAGCTACCTTACTGCGATCTCCGAGTAAACATCAGAAGGTTTCTCTCCCGCAACTAGGTTCACTGCAGCAGCTTCTAACTGCAGAAGTACAAAAACATTTGATAAAAAGACATTTACATGCAAATTTTTTTGAAAAAAATACAACTCAACTGAAAGATATCGTAAACAAATACAAAATGAAAGCATTACACTGTCTCGCCCCAGTGCAGCATAGTGTTGGAGCCCATTGCATGAACCATCCTATAACAAAAACAAACACATTTAGATTGCCATAGTTAGTATTAAACCAGTGATCTAAACCCCTAAACTTGTAATCGTGGACAGGTGGCAAAAGGATGGTTGGGTAATAGGTTAAAACTAGTAATTTTTTAGTTCATGTCAATACTGGCTATCTGGACCCGCAAACACTTTTAAATTGTATAAATAACTAATATGCTCAGTATGATACAAAACCATATTATTACAAAGACAATCTGACTTTATTTTGTATTGCATTTTATTGGTTTTATGCATTTTGGATGACTTTCAATCCATTTAACCTGTTTTTGTCTGTTACCCAACCTACCCATATCAAGAAACGACTAAGTATTACCTGATGAACTGGCAGATGAGAAATGACAGTATGAGGTGATGAACTTTTTAGGGTTTCAGACAAATTAATACAAGCTGCTAAACACTGAAATGGGTCTTCAGCCGTCAACCACCATCGATTTCCACCAAGTGGATTATCAGCTGAATCTATAATATCATTTATGTGATTTTCCACAAATTCTAATCGACCATCATATGAAAGTTTCTCAACACCAGAACCATAAAGATTTGCTAGATGTATTCTTAACCAATGTAAGCCTGATTTCCCTAATGGTCTTCCTTCAGCAAACTCAAGAATCCCTCTACATAAATCAGAACTTAAATGATTTAAATGTGGATGCATTGGATAAGCCCGGCCCCGAAAATCAAGATTGTGAGGATAGTAAAAGCCTTCTTCATCTTTCATCCTTCGAGCCACCTGTTTAGAATTTAATTCATCAGAAAAACATTAGACCATGCTGAAATAATACCTATCTAATATATAAGATAACATTAAGATCTATTAGATAATAATACCTATAATTATAATAGTAATAACTATTAAACTGGAGAATAAAATGGTAGAAGGATAGAATATTTACCGAAAGCTTTAGTTCTATGTCACATCGTTGAGAATGTAGCTCTTGATTGAGTTTCTTTGCTTTCCTCACACTCCATCTCCACTCCTTTATTTCACTAGAGTCCTCAGAATTCAACTCAGGAACGATAACCTACAATTAAACGAAAAGCAGTTCTTAAGATTAAATGAAATAACTATAACATAAATCTCCAACAAAAAACACAAAACTTAGGGTTTCAAAACAACTTTTTTTGAGGGGGTGCACTAGAATAAAACACGTATTCTCTTTTAACGCCAATAAATACTACATAACAATTTATAGGTAACTCTATAAAGAAGATGTTGCATGTTTCATAAGACTGGAAGTTACTTCCAAAATCATTTTGGATATATTTAAACTTTAAAATTTGATATATAACTTGACATGCTCACATCTTCGCGATTAACAAGACCAGCAATATCACCGCCTGCAGCCCAAATGCTCTCAACAACATCAAGTAATCTTTTATTCACTCTCCATTTGGTGTTTCCAAGTGTATCCAATGCCTGTTCATGTGCAATTCATGCCATAAAATCCTTACAAACACAATAGTTTAATCTTTTAATAAACAGCAAATGAAGTTTTTACCTCATATATTTTCTGCATTTGAGAAAATGGAGCATTTTTAACAGCCTCTTGTTGTTGTTTTGACCCATGAGTACGCATGAGATATGAAGGTAAGAAAAAGTGACCCCCATTGTCATACCTGAAACGAGTATATAATTATTATATTTCAAAAACTGATGTCACCAATTGCTTTTTATAAATAGTATTGAATTGATCATAATTCCTTGAGAAACACAAAGTACAAATAACATCACAAGTTAATCAAATTAATACCCTTTCCACTTTCTTGGAGGCACCAACATAGGCACGTAAGGAATTATCATGTGTCGAGCCTGCATTTATAAAATTACAAGTATTAAACATATCTCTCATAGGAAAAGACAAAACATAAAGAGGGTCAAGATCGGCCAAAACAGATCAGGTTTGTTCCATCAACCCTTTTTTTTATTTATTTCAAAATTATAAGTAATTACTATATTAAACATGACTACAACAACGAAATTATTAAAATAACAATCTATATTACTTTGTACAAATACAATCTAGGTGGTCGTTAACAATGAGATACAACATGGGCAAGTTTCAACTGGTTTCTTTTTTAGCCACTTTTCTTAGTTTTACCTGTTAGACCATTGGTGTCTTGGTTATAAGATATAAACCCAAACAAAGCATTATAAGGTAAACAGGTCAAATTCTAAAGGGCAACAAATACACCATTTGTGTGAAATAAAGGAGATACATAAACTGAAAAGGACAACTTACAGTTCTTTCAAGTCCAGTGAGGATCATTTTATCGCATTCAATAACTCCACACTTTCTGATTTGACTGCAAATTTTAAAACATACTCAAAATGTTAGTTGTTTTGGTTATTTTTATAACCTATATCATCCTACTATGAGCTCAATGTACAAATAAGATAGCAATTTAACATAAGCAGTACTATTTTAACACATGAAACAAAACTGAAAGCACAAACAACATGCAACTATTAGCAAGCATGTTGTTAAACACATTAAAATGAGGTGCTTTTATGAGAAATGCCAAACTTACCCTGATTCCATTGCTATAATCTTGAAGATATGTCGAAATGCTGGCCGAATATCAGGTGGGGTGTCAGCTGACTGGCTAACTGGAGATTGAACATAAGCTATTTCTGTTAATAACTCAATAAGACGGCATCCCAGCTGTATAAAATAGACGACTTTATTAGTAGCAGTCACTAAACGTTTTAATCTCACTATCATATTCCCCGCATCCCATGATAATTTTCCTATTTTTATTTATATTCAAAGATAATATGTTTTTTACAGTTTTATTTACTACATTCAGTTTAAAGGGACGGTGCGATGTCCAAGAAAAAATATAGATTGGTGAGGACAAACCTTTGCTTGCTTATCTCTGCCCCAAGGTATATATTCTTCATTTTGCAAAATCTTTTGTACCTCCCTTATTCTTTTCCTTTTGATCAAAGTTTTAACACGTTTTCTAAGCATCTCATTTTCACTGGTTGCGTCTTGTTGAGCTTGAATTAAGACCTTCTTTGGGCAGCTCTTGGTTTTCTCCAAGAAAGTCTGTATTCTAACCTGAAAGTTACCTGTTAGTTTATATCATCTACAACATCCATAAAAAAACAATATGGATATTATGTACCTATGATACATGCAAATATCCCCAATATTTCAATGCAAAATTAGTCTCTTACAACCAATGCATCGTGTACAAAAACAAAACTTATTTTCCAGCTCTGACTAACTTCATTTTAAAATTTGGCAGCCAATATGTTTTGTCATATGTTGATTAACTAATGAGACGCTGGTGGTACTGGTTCCTTTTTAAAAGTGATTATTTGATTATTACATTCTCAAATAATCAGTTTCAGTTGTTTGGGTATAGGCAAACCATTATAAACTTTTGATTATTTGGGGCCAAATAATCAGTTTTGGATAAACACTTAAAAGAACTTCATATATTAGAAACAGATTCAAACTCAATCTCCTTCTACTAATTTAAGTATCCAATTCTGACACAAAGCCAAAAACAACCAATTAATTTTTGCCAACGTTGAACTAGCAAAGCATTTGGTTAATATGATGTTGAAAACGCACCTAGGTTATTAATATAATCATAAAAACAACCAACATGCACTACCTATATCCATAAAGCAGTTCCAAAGGTTGGTGGTTGAATCCATCAGTTAGCAATTTATACATCAAATTATGTGTACACTTATAACAAAATCAAGTATGATCTTGAATCAGTGATTACTAACTCACCTCCAGCTCAACTGCCATTCCAATCTGAATAGCTGCTTGAACCACCCTCACATACCTATAATCATTCCCCATCATCAACAGCCCCATCATCTTATGCATAACAATGATAGCCATTTTATCAGCTGGCAATGAATCAATATAAGGAGCATACGCCTCTTGATGCTTCTTAGTATTCGGTGACTTTTGCTCCTTTTCAATAGCTTTACTCAAAGGCTCAAACCAACCTGCAAACAATGACTTCACATAAGGCAAATTAGGCGCCAATTTCTTCTCACACATCTCCCTCTGAAACTCCCTATACTCTTCAGTCATCTTATCCCAAGCCTCTGTTTCAGCCTTAATCTGCCTCCTCCTCAAAATATAATAATTCCTCTTATCAATTTCCACTTTTACCCTCTTCTTCACACTACTCCTGTAGAAATTCTTCATCAGCAGTAAAGTAATCCAAGGAGGCTCTTGAATGTAAACCCTTTTGCTACTCATCTCCAAATTGGAAACCGAATCAAACCCGTTTGTGATTCGCTGTAAAGTCGCAAGATTTTCAAGATTCTTGGTGAAATTTTCGTCGATTGAGTCGGGTATGGGGTGGGAATGGGTGGATAGAACAGGGTCTTTGAAAGATGGTAACTTGAGGTTGTGGGGGAAAGAAGATGAGTAAATCAATGGGTTTAGAGATGGGGTTTTGAAGAGCTGAGGTGTGGGGAGATGAGTGGTGGGCTTTTGGGGTTTTCTTGGTTTGACATTCTTGTTTGACCATGGGGATTGAAGGTCGCCTCTAGGGTTTGGGGAGAAGATAGCAGAAGAAGCCATGGGTGTGTGTTGTGTGTTGTGTGCTTCTGGTGTGAGAGGTGTAGGGGGTGGATAAGAAGGGATGAAAAGAGGTTGAAGACGATGATGATGATGATGAGTAAACCCTGGCTAAAACCTTGTGTAGCCCTTCTTGATTTCTCAAGATTTATGTGCGAGGGTAAAATCGTCTTTTTGCTTTTAAAAAATCTAAAATATATAAAACTATAAGATTAAATAGGAAATATCAAATGTACAGAATTATATAATATATATATATATTTTTATCTTAATTATTTTTGGTTTTAAAATCAGCAATTTAATTTACTTAGATGGTAATCCAATGTTTAATTATAAAATTATTGTTTACAGTAAAGATGCATGAGTTTAACTAAATTTGACCTGAAATGAATATTTGGTGAGTGAAAACTCAAACTAAATATTAAAAAGCTTTGTGGTATGGTGGTACTTAGACGTGAAAAATGTATAAGGAGTGAATACGGGTTTAAACGTTGTGATTAACAAAGTTGTGTTTAAGTCTTATGGTTAACAAATATGAAATTGATAAAAAAAAATGAAAGGATATTTGAGCTATCAATATAAAAAAATCAATTTGACTACACATGAATTTTGTACTTAGTTTTATCTACATAGATTTTATTATTATTTTATTTTAACAAAATGTTAATATAAAAATCATTATACCTGTTTTAAATGTGTGAATGAATTTCAAATCAATTAGTAAGGTGTTTAGATATGACCACATTGATGCTTATATTTTTGAAAAATGTAAATTAAAGTTAAGTTGGGCATGTAAAAAAGCGAAGTTGGTCATTGAGTTAATCAAACAAACACATTAGATGGAAACCATGTTAGTTTTAGATAACTAGAGAGTTTACCCTGCGTGTTGCCGCGGGTATTTTGTGCATATACGTATTTTTAACAATCTGACTTGTTGCTTGTGATTAAATTATAAAGGAATTTTAGGTTGCAGGTGGATATTTTATGAAGACCTATTGTATAAATGTTATCTACTATATCTTAAAAATAGAGTCCAACTTGCAACCATCTCTTTGCACTTGTTACATTTTGACTTGTTATTTGCAAAGTGCATATATTAGTTCGTCTGATATATGGCAAGCACAAATTTCTTTATATATAGTAACAATAATGTTGTTTATAATAGGAAAGGAGAATGGATGCTACAATGCTAACAATAACAGAATTAGCATTTAGGAACAGTCGTAATGCAATGCCATTTGATCATGAAGTTTGTAAGTGCACATCTTATCAAATAAGAATAGATTTATTTAGCCCACTCAAGAGAATCACATAAGCACCCCACACGTCATCTCAAAATTCATAAAAAAAATAGTCTTAACACTTTAACTATATCTCTTAATCAAACACTTTAGTGTTATATCTTCTTCAAGCTTTAGCAACACGACCCATCGATCGGTAAACCGACCAACATCCGGACCTTCAACATTCTAATGTTAATACTCGAAGACTCATTGGCTCTGGATATATCTAGGATTATAACAAAATCACAATAACATCTATATAAGTTAAAAAGTGTAGAGTGCACATCCATACAAATTTATTTTGTTTTTCAACGTTGAACCTCAAGGATTCAAGGAGCAGCGCCCCTCGCATGGTCCAAGGGTTGTGCTCGTGGTGGAAGTCTTCGAGTTAGTGAGTGGTGACCAAGACACACCAAAACTGGATTACCATAATCAAGAGCCTTTGAAAGTTATATAAACATTAGTATGTATTCATAAGTAATCGACTCACCAACACCTTTGCAAGAATTAACTATCACCTATTTGAGTTGTCCAATTTACATGCTCTTCCATATATCATCATGTCATTTCAACAAAATGTTGTGATTGTTCAAAACCTATAAACCAAAAATACATGGTCTAGCTTGGGTATCGTTTTCGGAACAAAAAATAAATACTTGTTGTCTAGTAGTTGATTCATCTTGAATTATTCAATTACAATATCAAGAGTACCATCGAACTATGTTAATCTAAAAATGGTTTACACAATTCAGGAGTTAATTTAGGGACCTTAACTGCTAAGAAACATGTGTTAAAGAGTAACAATATTTTTTTTGGGAAATGTTTGATATACAATCCAAGATGATATAACGACCTAAAAACTTCTTTACGTATATTTCATACCATTTATATTTAATTTTAACCAAACACTAGCACGAACAGTTTGGAGAATCTAGGAAACGAGGAGCACACTTTAATGAAAAAAGAGGTGAATATGTTACTTGTTATTGATTAGTTAACATAAAATAATATAAACCGTAAGTAACAACATGATTAACATATCAATATAATTATACACAAGTACGAAACTTTTACTAAATGCATCAACATAGTTAATCAAGTCACTACAAATTGCCATCAACATTCAACACTAGTTTTCATCCGCGTATAAAATTAGCATGTTCTTATATCTACAACATGTATTTCTTTTTTATATATTACTCTCTACTAAACAATTATTAAAATGTTATTGTATTGTATTGAATGACATGGGCGAAAATCAAAATGTCCAAGTAGAAAGGCGGTCTAGAAGTTGATGTCTCAATACAATCAACTATGCACTCGTAAGTAAATGGTGATGGAGATTCTTGGATGATGAAAATTCTATTTGGGTCAAATATATAAAGGTCACACATAACATCCAAAATCCTTTTTTGAACATATGGAAAATAAAAATCTCAAGAACACATGATAAAAATTTGCTAATTTAAGTAAGCACATCGGTAAGACAAAAAAGATATGTTGCAACTCAAAAGAAAACTTGGGTAAGACTGTCTTGGAAGCAAAACTGATTTGAACCTATCCCCTTCATGGACTTTTTCCCACACTTATTCAAAGAGGAGAAATCTCCCACACTTATTCAAAGAGGAGAAATCAAAAGCATGTACCGTCTCCAAAAGGGTTAGTATATATGGCTAGTGGTTCTGGACGGAGAATCCCTTTAGTAATTTCACTACTAGCTCGTGTCAAGCTTGGTTTGGAGCCTTCTTGCATTGCTTAAATTCCATCGAAACATGTTGGCTTGAATTAATCCCTCTAAACGTCAGTTGCTTTCATATCGAGGTTAAACTTGAATTGGATCCCTCCCGCCCCAAACCTCATATCTCGCGAGGTGGATTTCCAAACAACCTCATGTCTAAGAAGCCACATATAAGAAAAATTTACTGCTTTAGTTTTCTTTTGCCGGCCTTCATTAAAATATATGGAGTAAACTATCTTGGTAGCTTGGTAAAGATGTTTTTAACGTACATAATCCAAATAATTCTCTAATAGGGTCAAACAAGTATATTGCCTGTCTCTATATACCTTAACTTGGTTAATGTCCGCTTGTTTCCGTTAAAAAGAAGTCATTGTGTTTTACTATAGTTATGAAAAGTTTAAAACTATTATATATCACATAATTATTTATAATAGTATGAAGAGTTAATCTTGGTTTTCGTCATTGAGTTTTGCAAATTGTCGCCACTTGAGTACCAACGTTTATTTTGTTTCCATTATTGGCCTGAGTTTTGTAAATCGTTTCTATTTTCGTCCTTTTGACTAACGGTGTTGATATTTTTAGTTAGTTTTTTAAAAAATAACCAAAATACCCCTAAGGGCTATAAAAATATCACAAACTCACTTTTCAATTTCATCCCACTCTCCTTCTTTATTCTTTCTCCACAACACCATACATCACCGCCACCACACACCACACACCACCGCCACCACACCTCTTCTTAGGCATACATTACCATTCTTGTGATCAGGAGAATAGGTTAAAGCGGGTTTCACCACCACCACACACCAACACCACCACACGCTTGTCGGAGAAGATTTAAAGCAACAAAATCATTGAATCGAGGGGTTCATGAACCTGGAAGCAAATTCAGAAAATAAATTATATAAATCAAAGTATCGTGACTAGAAACCCCCAAAAACCCTGGAAGCAAAATCATTGAATCGATTCTGTATTAGGGGTTCGCTAGAGAAGATGAAAAGCGACATAATCATTTAATTGATCGACCTAGAAGCAGAATCATTGAATCAATTGATGTACAGTAAGGGAATTTGAAAACCCACAAAACCCTAAAATCATCGTGATCGAGAAATCAGGTTAAAAGGGGAGAATGGACGAGAACGGTAATGTATGCACATACACCCATGTAAATGAATAAAATTTAAGGGTATTATTTGGAATGAACAAGAAAGATGAAGAATGACCTGATTTGTGAGATCTTGAAAATGAAAAAACATAATCGATCATTTGAAGAGCAACTGGGTTCCGATCAATTCTATCTTTTTTTCTTGTTATTCTTTTATCTAATTTTTTAATCTTACCCTTGTCATGAAAAATAGAGAAACCTTTTATTATCTTATATCATCAAGGTAATGATCCATCAACCTGTTGTTTTTTTTTCTGAAGTAGCAACGGGAGAATTCATCCTGGAAGTGGGAGAACTGCTGAAACTACGTGAAACCCTGACAAGGGTTTATGTACAAAGAACGGGCAAACCCTTATGGGTTGTATCCGAAAACATGAAAAGAGATGTTTTTATGTCAGCAACAGAGGCCCAAATTGGTCATGGGGCTTGGTGGAGTATAATCAGATGGTTGAGGGTGAGGGGGAGTACCCTCTAGTTCGTCTTGATAACTTGGTGGCGGTGTTGTGCGGTGGCGGTGATGTGTGGTGGCGGTGGTATGTGTTGTGTGGTGTTGTGGAGAAAGAATAAAGAATGAGAGTGAGATGAAATTGAAAAATGAGTTTGTGAAATAGAAACGATTTGTAAAACTCAGGCTAATAATGAAGACAAAATAAAACGTTGATACTCAAGTGGAGACTATTTGCAAAACTCGGAGATGAAAACCGAAATTAACTCTAGTTTGAATAATGAAGGTCCTTTATTGAAACTTTCATAACCACCAGGACCTTGAATGTAACATAAATCTTCTTCTCAAACGGGATAAGATGACGACGAACATCCATTAGAGGCATCCTCAAAACCTCTGAAACAGTGGTGGTGTTGCAGGTATTCAACAACACATCAATGGCTGGGGTTACAACCACCACCACCACCACCTGCACGATTCCCCCTTTCAAACACCCAATTTCTCCCCCTCACCTCCACTCAAAACGCCTCCACTTCCCCACTTCCGCCACCGCCACCGCCCGCCGCTGCCGCATCACCTGCCGCTACGGCGGCGGCGGAAGCTACTCACGGCAGGGGGATAACAGGCGGCCGAAGCAGAGCTCCGATGACGATCCTGCACTTGATATCTCCAGTATCAGGTATGAGGTATCCCTACGGTTTCATTAAGTTATTAGAAATTAGAAGCATTTGTAGATGAGTGTAGTTTCTAGAAATTGAATTGATTGATTGTTAAGTAATCGCGCTGATGAAAGGAAAATCCCTAATTTTTGCTAGGTGAAGTTGATCGATGTGTTAAGAGATAGTTTTCTAGGTCATATATGCTTAAGAAGCTGTGATTATAACTTATAACTTATAAATTATAATTTATAAACACGAGTGTGGAATTTAGCAGATGTTTTTGGTAATGCTTATATGTTTGCACACGTTTGGTACAAGTGTGAAGATTGAAGTGTTTTTTTATTATTTTGTGTATTTTGGTGGTGCAAAATAGGTCAAGTACTGTGAGGCTTATTGATGAGGAGCAAAATATGGTGAGTGTTTCTGCATCATCTTGTTCTTGCATCAATGTTATATGTTTCTGTGTTGGGTCTGATTGGATTGTTTTGCTAATTGCTAGGTTGGTATAGTGTCAAAAAGTGCTGCTATTCAGATGGCTGAAGATGCTGAACTTGACCTGGTATGTGTATATTCGGTTTGTTAATGCCCACGACTTGGTTGCATATATTTTAACAGCTACACCTAGATTTCTAGGATAAAATTACCACAACCTGCACCCTGCAACTCAAAATCTTTTGCTTTGGGAGTATACCACTTACCACCAGGCACCAGGATGTTCCTTTGGGGACACTCGGTTGCGTTTAAAATTGCTAGTGGCCCTTTTGAACCTTACATTCAGTTTTGGACTCTTGTAATTGCTTCATCTTCTTGCTTGAGGATATGGTTTTTAGTTGTCTAATTTTTACATGTAGTAACATGTACTATGCAAATTTGTAGACTTGTAGTATCTGCAAATAAATATTCTATCTGAAATGGATTTTATAACCTGCTGCAAGTTTTCATATTTATTCATCTGTGTCAAAAAGCTTTTTTCTTTAACTATATGTTAACCATTCTCTTCTTCCTCAATGAATATTTTTTTTTGTAGGTTATATTGTCTCCGGAGGCAGATCCTCCTGTTGTCAAGTTGATGGACTACAAGTAAGTTGCATCTCTTTTATAATTATATCATTGATGATAAGTTATACAAACCAGTGATCAGTTTTCAGTTGCATAGGGATTTGTGGAAATGGATAAAATCACAACTGAGCCAAAAAAAGGAAAATAAAAGCAAACATGATACATGAGTGTTAATAATGTATTTGTCTGTTCGTATAACTTTCACATGAGATGTCTATCTATTATAATCGTCTTAAATGAGATAATAGGTGGTTATTGTGTTATCAATGATTTTATACAGTTACCCCTACCATGAAATCATGTTATTGTAGCTTGTAAAATTGAGGTCCTTATATATAAACTTTTAAATTTCTCTGGAAAAGGACTGATGTTGATGAAATTCTCGATTATTTTTCTTAATAAAAGTTTAAATCTTTACTCTTATTGGTATTATTATAAGTTCCCCATATTTCACAGCAAATATAAATATGAGCAACAAAAGAAGAAAAGAGACCAGCAGAAGAAAAGTTCTGGTGAGTGCATCTTATCTCTTCGTTTAGCATTCTAAGTTCTTTTAAATGACATTCATAATTTCATTATAAGAAAAAGTATGCTGATCGAACTATGAAATTTGATGCCAGCTCATCGTGTGGATCAAAAGGAACTTAAAATGGGGTAAGAAACTTTAGTTGGCTTTTTATCTTTTAAATTACTTTGCTAGTGCAGTTGATTACATGTGGTTAAGCTGACTTACGTATCGTACACTGGTAAAATAAGGTGACAGGCAAAGCAACTGATTTAATTAACCTTGGACCTAATATATCATCTTGACCTTTCGATCTCATAAATTGTGACAAATGATGGCTGTATGTCTTTGCCCTATTTTATGTATTAGAATGGTTCTTATTTACATTAAGGCTTCTTATCTTTTGTAACTTGATTTTCTTGGAAATTTAAACCTTCGACTTTATCTTTTGTTGAAAAGAAAACTAGATAAAGGGTCATTGTAGTTCCCACTGTTTTTATACACATTCTTGATAAAAGAAGATTTATTAATAACGTAATTATACTTGCACAGTCATTTCAATTACATTCCTTTTGTCTGTTATTGTTAATATGTTAGACAATTGATGATGGTTGAGGTGATCAACGCTCTCTTTGTTGAAGTTTTATATCACTTGTCTTTTTGTCTAAATTTGATTTCTTGTGCTAATAAATCTGTCTACAATTGAACAAAAGTGAAGTAACTAAATTTTTCTGGAAGAGTATATGTATGTAATTAAAAAATGTTCAAGTGTCCAATCGAAAAAGATATGAACTGACATGTTATCTGCTTTGCCTTGTTAAAATTCTTAAAATTGCAAAGCAGAAATACTCAAATCTTTAGTCCTGTTCAAGATTATGAACCATTAGCTTTAGTATCACCTTACTTGGTAAACGATATAGGAACATATTAAAGTGGAACATTTGGAAACATGATATACAATCATCTTAAAACTGGATATGGTTTTAGGAAAAAGTATATGGCGTCGATAGAGGTGGTGCTTTCGAGCCATTTAGCTATAAATGACTTGCGTTTCTTCAAACGGGTCGACCAAGATTATAAGCTATAAGGCAAATGGGTCAAATGGATTGAGAGTTAACAAATAGTCGTAATGCATACAATCTCCTAAATTCTTTATAGAAAGATACACATTGTTACTGCTAATGTTGTTTTTGTTGCTAAGGCAAGGGCTTGTTTTGGCTTGTACAAAAAATTGACTCGTTTTCGACCCCCCTACCTAATCCACCCATCTTGTTACCTGTATCTGTAAATAGTGTTGGCCCAGGCATATCTCTTTAAATGCAGTTAAGGTTCGTTTTGCTCATTTAATATTTACAATCCAATCACATTTGATGGCAGCTACAACATCGATGTGCATGATTATACTGTGCGTTTGAAAGCTGCTCAGAAGTTTCTAAAAGATGGTGACAAGGTACTTATAAATTTTTACATATTTATAATCAGGTGATTGTTTTTAATATGAATTTTTTGGTTATCTTCCAGGTTAAACTAATAGTAAGCTTAAAGGGACGTGAAAACGAGTTCAAAAATAATGCTATTGAGCTTATTCGACGTTTCCGTGATGATATAGGGGAGGTAGGTCATATGCTTTCTAACAAAAGAACAATTTTCTTTTACTTCCACGTGTTTGACTGGATCAACAATCTTTCTCTTTGGGACGTGCAGACGTGGGTACCTCAACTTTCTTTTCACATGTCAAAACCTAAATGAAATTTATTTATAAATTCACATCATAATTGTGGTGGAAATTGTAACCTATTCACATGAAATAAACCATTAAGAAAAAGGACTCCACTGTATCTAATGTAAAAGAAAAAGAGGGGACAGTTTGGCCTACCTGACCCGTTTTGACATATTACCCACCCTGCCCGACCTACCTGTGTATTTTGCCACCTGTAGTCACCATTCTTTCTGTTATCTGTTCGTTGCAGTTAGCCGTTGAGGAGAGCAAAAACTTCAGAGACAGGAACATGACACTGGTATTGGTTCCAAACAAAGCTGTTATACAAAAAGAAGCACCAAAGAAGAAAGAAAAGACAACAGGGACCCAAGTATCTGCAAGCGTATGATTTTTAAAGTCGTGTATAGTTCTAACATCTTAAATCGTTCTTTGTAGCAATAGTATAATTCTTGTTTATTTCAGCTTCTTCACTTATGCACGTCAGGTCATGAGTCAAACCGAAAGTAATTAATAGAGTTTAAATCAAATCTTATATTTAAACACGATTTTTAAAAGACCAGAAAAAAAAACATCCGCGTTCACTTGTAAGACATACTTATACATGTCACCAGGTTCAAATGCCAAAAGATTTGTAACCAACCTTGATTTATGATTATAAACTATCTCCAACAGGTCTAACTGTTGCCCAAAAGCAACTTCAAATACTTAAAACCTTCTAAACATCTTGAACCAACCACTTTCAACCATTGTACCTGTTAGAAGAGTTGGCAGTTATTAACTAACTTTTGTGACCCATAACCACCTATATTATAATACTCGGGGCATAAATAACAATCATAATAAGTTGTATAAAGTCTAGATTAGTATTTCCAACAAATACTTCCGGAAAATGTCATATGTATTGGTTCCAAACAAAGCTATTATGCAAAAAGAAGCACCAAAGAAAAAGAAAACCCAAATACCTGCAAGTGTATAGTTCTAATGTCCTAAATCATTCTTTGTTTCAATAGTATAATTGTTGTTTATTCAGCTTCTATACATTGCGTCCATGATATGCGATTATGCGCACCGGGTCTTGAGTCAAACCAGGTTTCGTCCAAGAGCATACGGTTTTCCCACAAGTTGTCGCGCTTTCTTTGTCAATCAATTCAAGGGTTTCCACATACACATCCATCTCAACTTTAGAACAATCAGGTCCAATTTTGAATTCCAAAAGTCTTAACATCCAACATGGTGTTGACTCCCTATAGCATGCGAGTATTTCAGCATTAGTCATGGGTTGGAAAACTGTGATACTCCGATCAACTACATCACTTTGCAGTTTAAAAAGCACCGACCAAGATTCAGTTTTACCACACTCTTTCATCACCTCAATCCAAAAACAACTGCCTTCCAAAGAAACCACCGCTAGACAACCGTTTATGGTTGTTAACTGTTGGATCTTCAAAAGCCTAGGCAACAGAATGTGACCAAAAACATGACTACCCAAATTCAATGTCAATATAAAACAACTCCAGTTTTGAGCTATTGGTTGGGTGGTTAGGTAACCCTCAACCACCCAATGCAATAATCCATTGAAAAAACACGCCCTTAGCTTCTTCACACTATCAAACCTAGTCGATGGGGACGCAATCACACTCCATGAGTTTGTTTTCAACGTGTAAATACACGTACTATTTTCACCTAACAAATTTCTATCATAAGATATAGACACAATCTTGTAATCATCAGTTGTCGAGTCAAAACCAAACCCTGATACTTCGTGAGCAAAGAATCTTGAACGAGGCTGACGTGGCACGGCTATTCTGCGCCTAATTGACAAGTTCCATAGACTGATTTCCTTATTTTGCACACACAGAATTTCATTACACGAACCAACAACCAAAGATCGATCTATGATCCGGATATGTTGATAAGGGAAACTATCAACTGGTAAGTTGTTAGGGAACTCAACTCCTGGTATGTCAACATACCAAGATCCTGGATCTAACAACAATTGGTCTTTAGAGTGTAATGTGTAGATGTCTTTATACTCGTAGTTGCAACAAGTGGAGTGCTTGATGAGGACTTTTTGAGGGTTTTTAGAGCATCGAAGGCGATGATCGTGTAGGAGCTGTGGGCTAAAGAGATGAGAATGCCAGTATTTAGAGAGTGATCTGAATCGGATGATGGATTTGGGTGGTAGTCTTGAGAAGATATCAACCATCAAATCATTACAGACATTATTAGACGACATGTTAACGCAAATTAACAAACGATGATAAAGAAGATGAAGGATCAAGAAACAAGATGTTTCTTGAATAGAATGAATGTATAATATATATATAGGTTGTAAATAGTCATTATATGCACTTACGTACCGCCATAACTCCTTAAAAGTAGGAATCTCCTAGATAAAAGAAGATTAAAACATAAGTAAATAAGTAAAGATAAAAGAAGATTAAAACATAGTTTATATCAACATCTTATAATATTCAAACATGACATCTAACCAACTAGAAAACTACTATAATCTGTACCTAAAACCAGCATACATTTGAGCTAGAAAACAACCACATTTGTGATTATTCGATTTCCGCCACGAGGATACCGTCACAGCACACGTAGTCACGCTTTTTTTGTCTATCAGTTCAAGGCTTTCGACATACGGCTCCATCTCAACATCAGAACAACAAGCCCCATACCTCATTACTCTCCTGAACAACCTTCTTTTAACACTATAATCTTTTGACCCCTTGTAATATGCCACTATATCACCACTATTCAAATGTTGCAAAACTCTTAGCACGTAACCTGATGGTCCTGTTACCCATTTAAAACACACCGAACACTAGACGGTGTTACCGTACTCTTTCAACACCCATATGCAAGTGTCACCGCCTATTTCCAAAAAACCGCTGCTAGACAACCATTTATGGTTGTTAGCTGTATGATACACGAAGACTCGGGTAATAAAATATGGCCAAAAACATGACTACTCAAATCAAACGTTGTTATAAAACGACTCTTGTCATTAGATGATGGTTCTGGTAAATAACCCTCAAGCAACCAATGCAACATTCCATTGAAGAAACACGAATTTGACACCGATATGGTGTATTGAGCGGACGAAGAAGGAATCGCGCTCCAAGACTCTGTTTTCAACGAGTAAATAAAAGATTTGTGTTCATGTGATTCGGATTTGTGGTAAGATATAGCCACAATCTTGTAATCATCTGTGATCGTGTCGAAACCGAACCCTAATGCTACCTCAGCATAGGATTCTATAGAAGGATGACGTGGCATGATTAGCTCGCGCCTAATGGAAAAGTTCCATTAGGCACATACAAGAAGAGAAAGAGATACTAATTTTCTCATTACTGCACATACAGAGAATTCCATTACACGAACCAACAAGTTCAGAAGGATCCGTGACCCGGGTGCCTCGTTCAACTTTTGGTGTCCTGAGGTACCCAGGTCCTAGATCCAATAGGAACTAGGAGTGTAATGTATAGGCATGACCAGTCTCGAGAGTCTTCAAATAATTTTGAACTCTGGACAAATAGAAAAAACGAGCCCCATAATGTGATGACATTTTGATTATTGTGTCAAATACTTTAACTCGTTATGTTTTATACGTACTAATCATTGTGTTTTACGTATTAAACCATTTTGTTTTATTTTTGTCATTGTTTTTACATATTATAAACTTGTTATCTATCATTTTGTTATAGAATCACAAGTATACAATAATATACTTTCACCAATTGATTTTTCAAACTCTGTTGAAACTACAGAACTATGAGATTTTCATATAAATGTGTATAATAATATAAGGAAAAAATTGAATATGAAACCTGTTAGCAATCTAGTCTTATATGTGAAATCATTTAAGATTACGTTTTTATAAATTAATCCAATTGAAAATCAATTTTCACGAAACTATTTTCTTGGATTTTCTCATCTTTCTTTTGGTAATCAAAACCTACACCGAAATTCACGTAGACAAAGTTCCCTTAATCTCTCATTTTTTATTTTATTTGAGAATGAGAATTCAACTTAAACTTTTATTATTGTTTTTAACTATTAATCAAGACTTCAATTAATATTATTGTTTTTAAGTATTTATTTATCGTATCTAAATAGTATGGCAAATAACGCATGTCGTCGAAAGAGATTACAAGAACATATAAAATACTTGTAACATGAAAAAAAAAACATAAATCAAACCAGTGAATCATAGAGATAGCAACATTTATAAAAATTCATGTACTCAAGTTCAAATCAACATGATACGTTAAAACAAGACTTCTAAACAATTTAAAATGAATCACTCGTTATACAATACATGCGATCAAAGAATTCTTTTGCGAATATACATTTTCGTCCAAGAGAATATGGTTTCCCCGCAAGCCCTTGCTCTTTCTTTGTCTAATAACTCAAGGCTTTCGACATACGTTTCCATCTCAAGGTTGAAACAATTATGTCCAAATGCTAAAAGTTTTGTTGACAACATTGTTTTAGGATAACAAACATACGACCCATCATAGTATTCTAGTAAATCACCGTTAGTCACAGGTTGAATTACTCTTATTTCATCATGTACAACTGCATTAAATCTAAGAAGCAGAGACCATGATGAAACAATGTTGTACTCTTTCATCATGCAAATCCTCCACGTAACACCACAATGGGAGTAAACCACTGCTAGACAACCATTTATGGTTGTTAGCCGTGGGATTCTCCAACGCCTCGGTAACAAAACATGGCCAAAAACATGACTACTTAAATCGAATGTCAATATAAAACGACTCAAGTCTTTGAACACTTCTTCGGTTAAAAAACCATCCACCACCCAATGCAATGTACCATTGTAAAAACATGCCTTGGACTTCACATCATAAAACCAAGTAGACGGGGAAGGGATCACGCTCCAAGAGTCTGTTTTTAACGAGTAAATAAACGTCTTTTGCTTATGTAATTCAGATCGGTGGTAAGATATAGCCACAATCTTGTAATCATCAGTGATCGGGTCGAAACCAAACCCTAACACTACCTTACCATAGGATTTGAAACAAGGATGACGTGGCATGATTAGTTCACGTCTAATAGAAAAGTTCCATAGGCTAATTTCCTTATTATGCAAACATAGTACTCCATTACACGAACCAACAACCTTGGTAGTACCTTGTCGAAAAGGGAACTTGACTCTTGGTAGAGGTGGGCATAAAAACCGGTTCAGTAAAAAAAACCAAAACCGGCCCAACCCGACGGTTTAAGTTCGGTTTGTAGGTTTCATCTTTCAAACCGGTTTCTAACCCGGTCCCCCAAACAAGTTTTTAAACCGGTCCCAAACCGGTTTTCAAATAATTATTTAAAGTTTTGTCTAATTGCTTCAATGTTTTATATATTATATATTTCACTTTGATTTTAAATTATGTACTTAATTTGAAATTGTGTACTTTGTTTTTAAAAAACAATTATGTAATGTTTCTAATTTTATATGTTTTAATTTTTACAAATAAAAATACTTAAATGAATCTTATAGGTTTTTTATAATTTATACAATTGATATGTAGCATTCATCTTATAAGTTTATTTAATTTTTACAATTAATTGTTTATTTAATTTATAACACTAAAAAAAACCCAAACCGGTTTGGGCCCAAACCGGTTTTCAAACCAGTTAAACCGGCCAAACCGGTTTTCAAACCGACCGAAACCGGTTTTATAGGTTTGGGTTTTTCTAAGTCCAAACCGGTTTAGAACCCGGACCGGTTTGAGTCCAACCAAGTTTTGACCACGGTTGACCAAACCGGTTCCGGTTTGGAACCCAAACCGGTTTTAGAAAAAACCCGGTTTGTATATCGCTAACTCTTGGTATGCCCACGTACCCGGGTCCGGTACCTAATGGCAACTGGTCTCCGGAGTGCAATGTATAGATGTCTTTATACACATAATTGCAATCGGTTAGGCGTCTGATGAGGACCTTTTGAGGGTTTTTAGAGCATCGAAGGCGGTGACCACGTAGGAATTCGGGGCTAACGAGATGAGAATGCCAGTATTTGGAGAGTGATCTGAATCGGATGACGGATTTGGGTGGTAGTCTTAAGAAGATATCAACCATCAAATCATTAGAGATGTTTTGAGACATTATACTATCAGATTGCAAGTAATTCAGAGAGAAATTAGAATGTAAACAAACTTAGGTTGATGATAAACATAAAGGACTCGTTAATCATATATATATTTTGTAGAGTTGTAGATATATTTTTTAAAAGTAAAATAGATATAATCATGTTCTGAAGTTAAAGATGAATTATTAGCTAGAGTTTTACGAAAAGTGAGGAACTAATGATACCGATTAATTGGCGTCAAGATTCTATGCGATCTTAACAAATTTAAAACACTATATATTTAATCTTTAACTCTTTAATTAAATAATTACATAAGTATAGAATGATCCACAAATTTAGAAGTCATATAAACTTTAAATGATTAACGATACATCTGTCTATTATAATAAAATAAGATTTTAAGATGTTACTTGACATAATTTTAGACCATCTAATTCATATTTTTCGTTTCTCTGTATTTATTAAATAATTATATTAAATATTAATATTATTATTTGATTACTTTTGAGATTAAAAATTATTTTTTAATAAATTTGGAAAGATATAATTTTATAAATGTAACTTTTAAATAAACAAAGTTTTAAAAATAAGAAAAATTTCTAGAACAACAAACATTTTTTAAAATATGAAATATTTTAAAATGG
>BJCM01082551.1:0-13748 GCA_018326385.1 Flaveria bidentis | reverse complement strand
ATATATATATATATATATATATATATATATATATATATATATAATATAAATATTTATATTGTATGGTCCATAAATAAAAATTAGTGTGCGAGAATGAAGGGGATAATGCTGTATGGCATAGATTCTTAAACAACTTGCTTGCTTTTAGAACCATGTGAAAATTGGTGTAATAATGCACACATATATGATATTTATATTTTATATATAGTTATATGCTTATATACACTGATCTGTATATGCATTTTGGATTCTCTGTTAATTATTCAAATCATGATCGTTTAGAGTAGGAATTCTAATTAATATAATGCACATGATTTATTTATTTGAAATCTAGCATCGTGTCGTAGTTAGTTTATAACTTTTTACAATCTATATATTCTATCATTGTTTCGTCACAAACTTTTAATCATTTTTTATCACTGATTTAGACTTTATAGGTGATAAGAACAAAATGGAAGGTTATATGCATCAAATGTATTATATTCGACAGGGTGTCAATATTTTAGGTGATTAGGGCTTAAAAATTTATCTTTTAGCATTCTAAACTCTTAAAACTTACAATATAATGTATATGGTTATCTTTATACATGTAACTAATAAAACTTTAAATATAACTTAGTAACGGATCATGGACAATTATTTAGAGGACATTTAGATCTAGAATTTTTTTTTGTTATTTATGGATTTTGTTTGATTTCTATCATCACCGATTAATTATCAACAACCTTTGAAAAGTAAAAATTCGTTTTTGTTTAGAGATTTTGTTTCGTCTGTGGCTGAGTACAAACATTGTCAGAATTTCTATAAACTTTTATCGATTATCGATGAAAGATTTAAGTTTTTTTTAACGACAAATGTACGACCCAGCTTCGAAAGATAGGTGTTATCTTAATCGGGCCCACCTATTCATTTCCCAGCTGGGATCGCACCCCCAACCCTCACAGAAGGAAACACATTACTGAGAAAACCCCCTTATTCAACTCTGAGTATTTTTGCT
Organism: Flaveria bidentis; assembly: GCA_018326385.1. Taxonomy (NCBI): domain Eukaryota; kingdom Viridiplantae; phylum Streptophyta; class Magnoliopsida; order Asterales; family Asteraceae; genus Flaveria; species Flaveria bidentis. Next base: position 12,751 of record BJCM01082551.1, on the reverse strand, counting down.
CAGAGTGAGACTTGAACCCATAACCTCTTCTTATTTATTTGTCATGTGTACCTTACCTTAACCAATTTGACTAATGATCATTGATACAAAAGATTTAACTAATCCACATGCCGCCACTCAAACTTCGGTTGTATTTTTAATATATATTATCCAACCATTTCCACCTTTCAATAGCCCATCAGACTCAATGTCAAACAACCTTCCGGGTTGAAATCGTCACCCGATATTTCAAACACATTAGATAACAAAACAATATCAAGGCTTAAATCTAGAATCTATTCATAACCAAACGTTACACAAAGCTGGAGTTTTGGTTGTGTCTAAATCTCTTACTTGACTGATCATCCTTTAGAACATGCTATTGTTCATCATAAGTTATTACCATCATTTAACAATTTGTATTCGTCAATGAGTCCTAGATCAACTGGTTTAGGAGTAGACATTTTATAAATTTTCAAAGTAGAGTCATGGGTTTGAGTCTCAGTCGGTGCAATATGTTTCAAGTGGGTCAAGAGATTTACCACAGTAGGCATTTAGATGGTGGGTTTCCCTTGGAATGATGAGTGAGCCGGGTGACCAGCATTGTTTGTGTTTGCGGGCATGGGTGGTCTTTCGCTAGTGTGTTTATCCGGATGACCGGGCTTAAAAATTATTCGTTGGCTGTTAAAAAAAATTTGTATTCAAAAAGACAAACACGTCCATGTAGTTGATCATACTTTATTCCTATATTAACATCTTATCAGTTAGTACAGTTGCCAACTTTAGTTGGTGACAAAAGGTAAGTCATGGATATATTATGACTATCATATCTTAGATAACAATTTATCTAAGATACCTTAACTAAAGTTTTATAGTATTTGCTTTAGTCTAAGGTTTCTAGCTGGTATCAAAGTATATCCGGCTGTAGGTAGTAGTATATATAGTTTATCATTGTAACTCATGTATAATGCTTGTAAGAGTTTTGTAAAACTTTGAGTTGAGAAGTAATATATATACAAGTGTCTTGAAAATATTCTCTTGTGTTTACTTTGATTTACTTAGTATATTACCATTAACTCTTAGAAGGATTCTGATTCATCATAGACCCGAATGTTACTTAATGAGTTTGAGAGAACAATACCTGTATTGAGTATAAAAAACAATCTTGCATCACCGACTAATTATCAAAAACCTTTTAAAATATTAAAATACATTTTGTACGGCTTTTGTCTTATATGTCGCCGAATACAAACACCATTAGAATTTCTATTAGCTTTTATCGATCAAGTCTGTTTTCTAACAGTGAAATTTTAAATACCGCCTTTCAAACATCAAAGTGTAGTTTTAATATAAATTATCCACTAATCTGTATTATTCACATAACTGGAATCGTTGTGTCATTACATCTTGTAATCTTATTTAACTTGACATTAAATTTCTTAAATCTTTCAACATAAGTCCATTAATCCATCCGACCATTTGCACCTTTACTATCGATTATGAATAGCCAATCAATCTCATTGCCATACAACCTTTCGGGTTGAAACCGCCATCCAATATTACAAACACATTACACAACAAAACAATATTGAGGCATAAATCTTGAATCGATTCATAATCAAACATTATACAGCGTAGGAGTCCGCGCCTTATCTAAATCCCTAACGTGACTGATCATTCTCTCATATCAGCTACTGATCATTGACTTGGTAAGCTATTACCTCACCAAGTTACATCAACCAATTCGTATTCAAAAAGACAAATACGACTAAAAACTCCAACATTTACATTACGCCCACATATATCATTACTTTCTATCGCGTAACTACTATCTAGACTTGCTGTTAGCTGCTATACCAACCTGTATATGTTGTATGAATCTCGATTTACTTAATTATTGATCCAAAAACGATGTTAAAGAACTTGATGGTGTCACAGGCTAACAGTTGAATCGGTTTGTGGGATAAGTAGATATGGTAAGTCTCTGATTCTATAACCACTGCCCCAAAAGGATGCCAAACAGAGACCCATTATCGCCATTGCAACCACTGAACACGCAGGTGGAACAGCTTGGCTGCTACCCAAGAACTGTGTGGCGAGAAGCCCTGCTAATGTCGAGCTTTGCATTCCCGTGCATAGTGAAATTGTTCTGCTTACTTCTTCGTCTTGCCTGGTTACAATAACAATCACAAAATTAAACAACTTTGAATACTAATTCGAACGTATATAATAGAAAGAACATAATAATATTATATGATATCCAATAATCAGATGCAGATAATTAGATGTAATAAAACAGATGATTGGATATAGTGTTTAGATTTGCCTTTATTGTTTGAATTTGTAATACTCAGATGTTTGAGGGTTTTACCAATCTGATTATTGAATGAATTAATGGATAAAATTTCTAAAAAGAGCATTTTTTGACCCTTAAATGTGTACTTTTATTTTTTGATCTTAGATAATAACTTCTGTTGCAGCTGGTATGAAAATGAGTATGTCTGAAACTGATGATTATTTGACCTCTAAAAAAACATATAATCGAAAGCATTACCTACAGAACGGGAGTTTGGAGATGAAGTAACCCATGGTAAATGATACGGCATGAAAAGTCAAAACGGGCCAAAGTAATCTGAGACCTTCTGCAGAAAGAATTTGGGTGCGGTTAATAGCCAGAGGGCTGCCAATACAAATGGAAGTACAAAACATTGCCACAAATGGCATCACAGGTTGAAGAACAGACACAACGGGTTTTGCATATGTATTGAGTATTAAACCTAGTGCCACTGGAAAAAGAACAACCTGCAAATTAACAACAAAAACACCGAATTCAGAACCAACAATGCTAAATGTTAGATGTGGTGATTAGATGATTTAGACCCATTTAGTTAAAAATAGGTCCACAGGTACAATAAATATATTAGCTTAAAAGGAAACATGTTAAATGGATCAAGCGGGTCAAACGGGTCAATTATCTCCCTCATAAATGCCAATCTAGTTTATAACAGTTATGGCGTGCGTATTTGATTAATACCTGTAAGATTGATTTAGACATTGCCATGGCATCAACGGGGACAACTGAACCAATAAGAAGACCGGTTGAAAGAGGGGTAATAAGAACTGATGCCATAGTACTCGAACTAGTCAATAAAATGCTTAAAGCCACATCGCCTTTGCTCAAGAAGCTAGCATAGCTAGACAACTGCGCTCCAGAAACACACGCCGTTAACACAAATCCTGCATAAAACATAGGAGCCACCCCAAACAATCCAGCAACAAACACCCCTAGAGCCGGTTTCAATGCATATTGAGCAAGAAACCCGATAGACAACGGTAAAGGTCTGCAAATAATACACAAACACAATCAAGATCAAAAACCCATCTCTAATCATGTTGTTTCTTGATCCCACTTTCAATTAAGAAACTTGCAGATCAGTAAATCAGTAGTAGCATGAATAAAGATTGACCTTTTGAACGCAAGAGCGAAATCTTCTATCGAAAGCTTAATACCAATCGATAACATGATCCCACCAAGAGCAGGTGCATAGAGTTCCTTTGACACCCTGCAAATTAAAAAAAAGATTCATTCCTGATTAAATTACTCATCTACACCCTAAAGATTCAAACCTCAGAACAACAATGCGGACAAAACCAACACATAAACCTCAAAACAGAGCACATGGTAATACCAATTGGATTAAACAAATGATTAAATTGACATAAATACACCTAATTAATGTCATACATGTCGGACTTAAAACTGTTAAAACTAATAGTATTACACAAGTGTCATGATCTTGACATTGATTCAAGTAAATAACTCTAAACCACTTATAATAACTAAAGCAGAGGAAACAGATAAAAAGTGTGATCACTGACAATTAAGCAACCAATTACCACGTGAACGTCAACGGCTGAGTAAGAGCAGCAACCGCCGTGAGCGCCACCACAAACGGCAGCGCCGCCGAGAGAATTTGCGACACGTCAGCTTTCACGGCGACATCCGATCCCGTATTAGGGTTCGTTCCAAAAAAGAGCAAATTGAAGTTACCTTCTCGTCGATGCAAACCCACTTTCCCAATAGAGGGGTAAGACGTCGAGCACGCGAATTCACCGGCACCGGAGGAAGATGACTTTCCGATCACCGGAGAAGACAGCCGAGGGCTTTTATTGGTGGGTTTTAACGATAACGAATTGGGGATTAAGAATAAGGGGGTTTTGAGTGGTGGGGTTACTGAAAGATGAAGAATTGATGATGCCATTATGGGTGGTGGTGGTGATGGTGGCCGGAGATTGTATCTCCGGCGAGAAAGATTGGGTTTTCCGGCGAAGGTTGTGAAGAAGAATGAAAAAGTGCGATAAGGAGAGATAAAATGTATTTATTTAATTTTTTGATGAAATAATTTTGGTCGATCTTTTGGGGTTAAAATGCTAAAATTAGAAATTAGATTTATGCTAGTGTGATGTCATTTCTATAATTCAACGTGAAGATGTTGCGTTCGTTTGATGAGTGAGAGGTGTACATGTGGGTGATTGTAGGGGTTTGGCTAACTGAGATACGTTTGATTTTGGAAGAAAAGAATAAAATTTTTAATATTTTAATGTTTCTAGTTTAAAAAGTTATTTATTATTCGATTTGAATAAAAAATATTAAATTAATAGTTATTTATTAATATTTAAAAAGTTATAAATTGATTGATAATATAAAATATAAGTGAAATTACTTAGGTAATTAAATAATAATAACATTTTTTAAATTTTAATTTGTAAAAAAATATTTACTTTTAAAATATTGTTTATAAATTCTCCAATTTTTTTAAAAAATAATTTTTGAATAATTATATTTTTAAAAGTTCTTTGTATTAAAAAAGATTATTATTTCATAAGATTTTGGTTTTAAATAAATTATGTTTTTTAAATAAAAAAAGCATGTTTTTTAATATATCAAAAATTTTATTTTATAATTTGAAAAGTATACAGAGAATTATTAGCATTAATGTGTCGTTAAATGGTTAACTATTATTCTTATAGCGACACATGTACAAATCCTAAGTGGAGCTAGAGGTGTACAAACCGGTTTTTCTATCCAAACCGGTTCGGGTTCAAAACCAAACCGGTTTTTTGGTCGTGGGGTCAAACCGGTTGGGGTTATAATCCAGTTTGGCTCATCGGATACCCGAATCTGTCAAACTGATTTGGACCGGTTTGAAACCGGTTTTTTTTAACAAACCGGTTTTAGGACCGATTTAACCGGTTTTTAACTTTTGAAATCGGTTTATAAACCGATTTTAAGGGTGGGTTTACCAAACCGGCATACAAACCGGCGGTCCGGGTTGGTTTGGGACCGGTTTGGGCCAAACCGGTTTTTCTTTGAAACCGGTTCCGGTTTTTTTGACCGAACTAGTTCCCGAACCGGATGTTTTTTTTACCGAACTAGTTCCCGAACTTGTTTTTTTGACCGAACTGGCTTTTTTGCCCATATCTAGGTGGAGCCTAAATGTATAGTATAGAAACATAACATGTGTTTTATAAACATTTTGATTTATTAGTACAAATCTTTAGACTTAGTTATACGGATGATTATGTGATCTAATTTTGATTTTGATATTTAACATTTAAAAATTACAAATTTTGAATCAAGCTTGTAAATTCTAAAATTTACATATCACAAAAAACAAAAATTAAAGCATGCCATAAGGATCGTTTTGTAATTAAATCTGATCATTATTAACTATACGTATATTTGTTGTATTGAGGATTTGTCATGAGTTTTGTGTTTTTTAATTAACATCGGAATGAGTCGTTAGAATCAGTCATGTGTCTAGTATATATTAGGGCAAGTTGGATCTTTTACCCTTATATGAATTGTTATTGCGAGCTACTTGAGATAATGTCGTAAGTAGATTGAATTCAGCCGCATTGAAACAAGAGATGTGTAAAGCTCCACCGCAAAAAAACGAATGGAAGGCGGATTTGCATAAGTAGGCCCTGGATTATTGGAACGGGAAAAATGTTTTCCAGTATTGAGATCCTGTAAAGAAAAACAAAAAGAATCAAATTCAATGATAAATTAATTATCATATCAAACACATAAGGACTTTGAAAATTTTAAGTGTAGGAAAAATATGTTGAGTTGAAGTTTATAAAAACCATTATAGTTATTGGCAACAAGTTATTGTTGCCAATGAAAAAATTATTTGATAAAGTTGAACACTACTGTTATTGAGGTATGTTGTTACCCCTAAAGTTGCGTCCACCACAATCGGCACTCCAACCCTATCCAAGACCATGAGTATTGTAGTGTTGATATTTAGTATCATACGTCGGGTTGAGAACTTTATGTTTGGTGGATACAATGGCTGTTGGGTTTCATGGTAACAACCAAATATGTAACATGAACATTTGAGATTGGTTCCATTAGGAAAATTGATGTTGTTCTAGTTGGATCATCTTTCGATCAATGTCCCACTTAAGGGCACTTTAGTTGATAAAAGAGACAATAATATCATATTCGGTCGGTAGACTCCGATTAAACAAGATGTAGAACCAACCGAGATTCACTGACATGCTAAATTAACATCGGAAACTTGTTAAGATAACTCTTTTAGTTTCTAACAATACTTAACCATTCATGGAAGAATAGGCGATGAGTGTGGGATTAGTAAATTCATGCTTAGATGCAACACCTCAAAAACACTTGTTGCTCAAAAGGATTTCTTGAATCCTAACCCATGCAACACGAGCGGTGGTGTCTTTCTTGAGAGCGCGAACCAAAAGCTCACCCGAAAGGGTACCATATATTCATTGTAAAACTATAGCATTCATCTCCGGCGTAGTAGGGTCATTCTCTGTCAATAGATTGGTACCATTAGCGTGATCGAACACTTTATATCCTTTAACGTGAAGTTTGAAGAGTTTCACCGAGACAAGTATGTAACCTTGGTGTCGTCCAAGACACCACCTTTTTCCTAATGACTATTAAGCTTTTTGCAACGACCTTTCTTAAAGAAACTAGTTGATAACCAGTTCGCGCGTTGCGCGAATTTGGGTTTTGTTTTTGGTTTCGTTTTGTGTTGTATGTTTGAATAACAACAAACATATAGGGGTGTAGCAACTAAGTATATTTCATACATAAAACCTTACCCATGTATGTAGTGCAGTTTTATATATAAGTTTCCTGCCAACATATCCGTTTTACTCCAATAAAAAACAAACCAGGATAGTGATACATGTAAGAACCCTTTACAATTGAACAAATAAATTTAAGAAACAGTAGAAAAGACCCATGAAAAAATTCAGTGTCCTATAACCATAATTAAGTACCTCGTGGCAAGCAACACAACAATTGAGCGCCGAAAAAGTAAGTAGACTCAAATCCGAAATCAGAACCCGACAACAAACAAAAAGGTAAGTAAACCGAAATTCAAAATCATAACCTCACAACTAACAGAGCTATACAAAAGTGATGGGCAACCACATGCAACAATTACCACAATCAGAAACCCATAAAAAGACAGAAACTTATGATGTTTTTATCAAAGGGGTTCGTAAACATGAATTAACTTTTGCCTTAAAATAGAAATCGAGCTCCCAAAAACAGAAATCAGAGGGAGAAAGACAGGATTCGTAGCAGGAACACGCCAATTTAATCCTTTTACACACCTTTTCCATGGCAATGGTGGCAACACCAATATCGATCGTGGTGGAAATACCGATGTCGATGCTTGTAGCAACGGTGATGTAATCTCCATTTGGGTCTCTCGACTTACAAGTGAGATAAAGCCCAGAGAAAGCTCTTGTTAAAATGTGAACACCACCCTCCAAACACTATTCAAGAAACCAATTGGGCATTTGAATTGTGATATCACACAAGTCTATACACAACTACATAGCCAATTTCAAGAATATAGCACAAAAAACAACATTTCCACACCAAACATGTTACATAATCCTAAGCATAAAAAACATTTCATCACTCAAAAAAAGGGTAAAACAACCAGATGAACTATCTTCCACAGGCAAATCCAAGAAACCACAAAAATTCCACATGCAGGGCACAACAGAGACAACCACAAACAACAATCCAGCCAAAGCAAAACCAAAGAACATCTTTTAGAAAAATGACATGCAAGTCGCCTCATTTGTGGCCTGCACATCATCATTGACCGATCCAGAACCACTAAACTTGGTAAACGATGCTATTTCACAAAGGAAATCGGCACCAACACCAGATCTAGGACAAAAAAAGGCTCTCAAAAATGGCTTGCACATCATCATCGAGTAACCCAGAAGCACTAAATGATAGCCGATACAAATGGCATGTAGAGGTCACCGGCGGTGATTCTCAAGACAACGATAAGGGGCAATAGTGAAAAGATTCATTGGGTGACCATTGGTGCTCACCGCAACATAGGCGCCACCTAAGGCGGCACACACAGACCATCGGCGACGGCTATCGCGGCCCTCTTAGATGGTCGGGCGGTGAGAACAACCGGGCATACCACCGTCACCACATACCCTGGTTGAGAAGAAAAAATCTTTTGCACTAATGTCAGGCGGCAAGGAAAGTCGAAATGCCACCGTCACCGCCTCCCATCACCACAGCGACCACCCTCTTCACAAAAGGACCTGTTGGCGGTGCGAACGAACATGTGACTGTTTAGCTAGAGATGACAATGAGAATGGCGAAGGTTCAACCGGAACAGGTGGCTGACCGAAAACCCCCACCAGGCGACAGACGGAGATCACCAATGGTGGATGTAAGGTCGGAGATAGGCGGCGGTGTTAGAAACAACGACCGGATGACCAACAGTCACCGATCGATACAAACGCCAACCGAGGTGGCATGCAGATTCCACCGGTCGCGCCATCACCTTGGCCGACATTAACTTTCGCGACAAATCGCCCCACACCAATACAAAAACTGGCCAACACCAATACAAAAACTGGCCAACACCAACACATATAACCCTTATAACCTTTTCAATTTGGAGGAGGGGTATAATGAAAATCCCTCAAACCTTGATGGCCAAATCCTTAACTAACCAAAAGTAATTGTTGATGGCTTTCTAACATTTATATATAGGGTAATATATGAAAATATATGATAGAAATCACAAAAATCAAAGTAAAAGAATAAGGCACGAACATTAGAGGAGAAAAATACAAACTTTCATATATGAACAATAATTAAAATTTTGAAATTTAAAATATAAAATAATATGAAAATTGTTACACAAAACACTATAGCAATTGACTAAAGCCATAGAATACATCAACATCACTATATGAGTCATAAATCATAACTAGACATGAAACAAACAAAAAGAAAAAATGATTGTTTGTCCTTCATTTAACTTTAATTAAATAAATAAAAACATAATTACTTTAATGAATATACCTTTTTGCTCGCTAATTAAGAAAAAAACATGTTTATTTGTTATAAACAAACATAAATGATAATACACCACACAATTGAACACAAACGAAGTCACGAATTATCCAAATTTGCCATTCAATTACTTGTAATTTATTTTGATTACATCTAAAGATAATTTTAGTTATAAATATCGAAGTTATCAATAGTCTGCGGCTATATTTTATTTGTGCATTTATCATGTACAACCACACAAGTTATTAGTGCCCAAATGTCCCTTACTCCCTTTTGTTGCTAAAAAAATATTATATATTCGAGATTAATCATATCAAAATCATATGGGGCCATCGGTGTGCTTGAACCTTGAAACCAATTCTAGTGGATTTATTGGGCTTAAGCTCATTTCTACACCTCTCTTCTTTCTCTTACATAAAAATCAAAACAAAACAGAATTGAGGTTGATTCCAAAAAATAATGTAAATAAAATGAGACATCTTTTTATACTTTATGTCTCATTTATATGTATATTATTAAATTGTGTAACATAATATAACATATAACACACCACTAGTAAAATATAATTGTGTATGTTACAAGGCCACTAATGTAATGTTTTATTTTATGTTAATTTATGTGGATGTAAGCTTCTTGATAGATATTACTTGCATCACAAGGAGTATTTAAACATTAAAATTTCTTGGGGCGTTAATCCTCTCTTAGATCCTCTTTGTAAAACAAACTAGATGAACTCGAAAGGAACGTACTTAAACTAAGATGAAGGTTCAAATTAGAACTACTTAATAAATATAAATCAAATGAATATTTTTAAGCTATGAAATATATTTTGGTCGATGGTTGAAGTATCATTTTCTTATTTCTCTTCTACTTCATAACTCAGTGACTGTTTTTTCTTTTATTTGCTCTCTAATAAATACCAAAAAGTAATTTCTTAGTTGCTAGTTACTTTATGCTTTTGATTTGAATTCATACTGTTTACTAATTTAAGAACGTTGATCCAACAAGATAGAGCACAAATTGATCTTGTAACAAACGTAAACACATAAGATAAGATAAACAATACCTCGGTAGCTCCCTACAATCTCATATGCTTATGTTTTCATTAATGTTTTTCTACGAAATAGAACACAGGATAGAATAATATAAACAAAACGACATGAATTTTTGAACGGGTTAACTCAAAACTATTTTTGCACTAACCTATACCACTAAATCAATTTTTGAACCACAATTTTCTATCTCTCTTCTTTTATTCTTTTACATATCTATATATTTTTCGCTCTCACGTTTTGTCTATTTTTCTCTATAATATTATACATACATTCACCTTTAGTTTAAATTTATCCATCAAAATACTTATTTTCCTTTCCACCAAATAGGGTTGCTATATGAAATAACAATATGAACAACCTTTCTTTCTAACTTGTTTGTGCATTCAATTTTAATATCAAGGTAGTATATAATCTATAAAATAAAATTTCCTTGCTTGTTAAACATTTAAACTTGTAAATGCAGCGTACACGGTGTAAAGGGGTGCCTATGTGAGCAAAAAGGCATGCTCATCGCAGAAATTGACGATTCAACATTAAACTGCATACAAATCAAAGTCAAAAATCTATGATCTTTCATATTTTTCTATGACATTCTAATTGCCTCGAGTCTTTTATACATTATTTGTTGCAAAATACATGACAAAAAGGAATTTTATTAGTAATGTTAAATCATATCACTCTAAAATAAAAATAAAAATATACTAGTCATATTATTAAGTAGGGTGCATATGCACTCCCAATCAAAGCAACCAATTTCGGATACCTAAACTTATAGTAAACAATCAACAATTGGCAGGCACAAGTAGGTGAATAAACCTACCAACCACCCACTTAATAATGTCAATTTCTACATCACAACATTGTTATTCTACATAATAATATTTATGCATTTATTAGTTATTTACTTGAACAAAACGAATCACACATAAATCATTAATCATAATCTAATAAACATCAGAATATCATTTTCTAGAATATACAATTTCTCCCGGAAAACACGCAAACAACTACCCAATATCAACACTTTATGATAAATTATCACCACAGAAATCACAAGAATAAAATCTAAATATCATGCAAAAATCTAAAAAATGTAAACACTACAAAAAATCCAATATATCACTTATTGACACCTTAAAACTTTATATTACAAAAACAGAATTCACCCATTAGCAAATAATTCTATATTCATACATTATATCAACCTTTGATCATTGCTTTGATATATAAGTTTGTATTCAATTTCTTCTGCATTCTGTTCTTCGTTTCATCGTTTATTCCATTCAAAAATGATGATCTATGACCACTTTCAGACTCTAAACTTTATACCACAAGCTTTTTTGACATTCTATAGAAAACATATACATACAAGAATGAAAATACCCATTGATTGAGATACTGTGCCTTTTGAATCATCTTTATGTACGCGCAACTTCAAATTCACAAAACCACCGTTGAATGTTCTTCATGGTGTCCCATTTTCCTTGATTGGATCTGCATATCATAATAAATATCAGAACTGCAAAAAAGTTTGAATCCTAAATCAACATGAAACTAAATCTTTCAAGCTTCAACATCTAATTCTAATCAAGAATGTCACAAACATACAACAAAATCCAATCTTTAACCACAACCCATCTTCAAATCAGACCACATTACACAGCCCAAATTCCAATTTCCAAGAAAACATCAAAATCAACACCAGAAAGTCAAAATAAGATCAAAGTCAAAGAAAAGTTTTCACCTTTGGTACACTTTGAGCAAAACAATCCCTTGGTGTATCAAAAGATGACAAAGAGAACTGCTTATGAACAACACCCACATCGAAATAAATCAACCCGGAGCTCGGTATATCGACCCGAATCTCCTTAACCGAAAACCACATGAACAGATCCTGTGCAGAAATACCCGAGACTCCATTGATCTCTCCATAAGTCAACGTGCCTGAAACATTCACATCATAGTGCAATTCATTCTCAAACTTTGAATTGCAAGCTCGATCCAAATGGACCTCAAATCGACCCGAATCATCATCATATGTCAAATTGGTGACACCCTTTGGTAATAGACCCATTGGCAACCCTTTTGACCTGAGGATTTCATAGATTGTTGGAGTTTGTTTGGAGATTGAGAGGTGAAATTGAGATGAAATTGAGAGGGTGAAGAGGGTGATGAATAAAAGGGTTTGATTGAGGGTGTTTGTGTTTGCCATGGGTTTTGAGGTGGAGGTTTGTAGGGCTTTTGAGTTGCAGGGGTTGATGTGTAAAGAAGTGGTTTTTATGTGTTGGTGATTTTGTGTGTCGATTTAGGGTTTAAGGGGTGGGTG
>BJCM01082549.1:0-30269 GCA_018326385.1 Flaveria bidentis | reverse complement strand
GTAGGCGTAGGCGTAGGCGTACGCGTAGGCGTACGCGTAGGCGTACGCGTAGGCGTACGCGTAGGCGTACGCGTAGGCGTACGCGTAGGCGTACGCGTAGGCGTACGCGTAGGCGTACGCGTAGGCGTACGCGTAGGCGTACGCGTAGGCGTACGCGTAGGCGTAGGCGTAGGCGTAGGCGCATGCGTATGCGCATGCCTATGCGTATGCGCATGCTTATGCGCATGCGCATACGTGGTATATGCGCATATGCGCATGCGTATACGCATACGTGGTATAGGCATGCGCATACGCATACGCATACGCGGTATACGCATACGCGGTATACGCATGCGCATACGCATGCGCATACGCATGCGCATACGCATGCGCATACGCATACGCATACGCATCCGCATACGCATACGCATACGCATACGTATATGTACATGTATATGTATATGTACATGTACATGTACATGTACATGTACATGTACATGTACATGTACATGTACATGTACATGTACATGTACATGTATATGTACATATACATATACATATACATGTATATGTATATGTATATGTATATGTATATGTACATATACATATACATGTATATGTATATGTATATATACATATACATATATATATATACATATATATATATATGCACATATATATATCTATATATATATATACATACACACATATATATGTATACACACACACACATATATATATATATAATAAAACTTAATAGACTTTTATATAAAACTTAATTCCTAATGTTTTCATAACCGGACGAATCATCAAACTAGTTGTCTTACCGATTAACTAGTCAAATCCTTGGATCAATCAAACCGGAATTAATTTAAATTTTATAACATATAAGAAGTATTAAAAAATACACAAAATAAAATTATCAATCATATAATGTCTTAACGTTATTAACACCTAAAAGCAAACACAATTACATAAAATAAAAATGCATACAATGAATCATATATGTTTATCTTTTTAAAACGGTAAACATATCTTTGTTGTAAATGCTAGTTAACGAAATAACAAAAAGGAAACAAAGTAAAAAGCTTCCAAAAAAATAACTATTCTACTCTAATATAAAACAAAATAACAATCAAATACATGGTTATTTTTTGGTACGTACACATTATCTCCACCCACGCTCCAATTAGAATTGTCCATGTGTTACCGCTATAATAAATTTAAAATTTTGGTAAAATCTAGAACTCAAAAAAATTTACTTCGATAACTCTCGTTTAATATTATAAAATTCAAAATACTTTATTCCTCGAAATAAACAACAGTGTATTAAATTACTTTAATAATACTTTATTTCATTAAAATATAATTTAATTTGTAGTTAATCGTTGTTAAAATTAAAATTTTTAAAACGATACATAAATGGTTTATGTATATTTATAAATAAAAATACTTATTTTCTTTTTATACTATTGTTTATACCTTAAATATGTTTCTTATATATAATAATTTTATTGATATGTTATCTATAACATATATTAGATTATACATACATATATATATTTATATATAAAAGTTTATATAATTTTTTTTAACTCGTGTAACACACAATTATCCAACCTAGTAATAAAAAGACGTCGGAATCCTTTCATATGCTCGGTGTTCACATTTTAAATTTCAAAGAAAGTCGAGTTACTATCTTCTACTTCAAAATCACTATTCCCTCTCATCACACCCTCTTAACTGTTTCCTCCTTTTGGTGAAGAAATAGTTGTATCAGAGAGATGTAACTGCAGATTCACCGCCGGTGCATCTGCTTGTATCAGAGAGATGTAACTGTTCTTCTCATACTTTTAAGACATTTGTTCTCTTCCTTTCTGTTTTCATATCAGTTATCATTCAGATCGGACATCATTGGCGCCAATCTTGATCAAATCCGGTCTAGTTCGGTTATGAAAACATTGTTCATTACAAATCTTTACAAGAATTTCATTAAATAACGATGGAAAACACTGTTGTAATCTACTTTAGTTTTATATTTATGCCACAGATACACCATTACCTTTTGTGCATGAATTAACGTATATATATATCCACCTTAATGGCTTATTCCTGGGGTCTTAAAAAGATATAAATTTATTGTTGAACCCAAGATTCCACATATTCATCCAACTTGACAAGATGATCTAACCAAAGAAACAGCCATACCCTTTCACCTACTATATCTTGTTAGTTTTATCTTTATCAACCCCTTTAATTTTAACACTTATATCTTGACAAAAACAATGTCTATTGGTGATCGGTATGAAAATACTAATAACCTTCATATGACTTCATATAGAAATCTTACTGATTCCTTTCATATGACTCCTTTAGAAATCAATACAAACATGATCACTTTTATCGTACTTTGAATCTTCTGCCAAGACTATATATTTTAGGTTTAACCCTTCTTTTAGAGATATCATAAAACATAATGTCGTCAAACTTGAGCGCCGTTATATAATGTGAAATATTAATTTAAAAAAGTTCACCCATCTTTTTCAATTGATTTATACCAAGAGTAGAATCCCTTACCTAATTTGTATCATGTGAATATTCAAATCTGAATCTCAAGGTTCTTGATGCTCTTATGGCATATGGCCCCAACACTAAATCTTCTCATTGTACAAAAGATTGGTGCCATAGTAATGCCTTGTCCTCTAGATAAACAATAGCAGACATGACATTCTAACATTCATATTTTTATCAATTGAGAAGAAATATTTAACATGACACAGACATACCTCTAGATAAACAATAGCAGACATGACAGTTCTGCCATTGAACTTTGGAAAATCCATCTTCGTTAACTGATCGTTGCCTGGATTGTAGAATATTTACCCTACATCGCCACCCCCAGTACCGCTACTAAGACTATTGTTGCTTGTAAAAGTTTGGAGCTTTCGGCCATCTAAACCTTCACCAACTTCATATCACTCTAATACTTGGGGCTTGCTGCTTTGATTACCTCCATTTCCATCAAATTCCTTCCTTCTGGTGGCTAATTCAAACGAAGCAATGATGCTCTGTTTTCTTGAACTCTTTGTTCCAACGTCTAAGTTCAAGTGGTCATTTTGTCTCTGCTTCGATGGTACTTACGATGATGAATGCCGATCAAGAGTTTCCAAGAGAATCGAACAGCTTTGATACCATTGTTACGCTTGGAATTGAAAGAAGAAATATAGGGAGAAGTTTATCCAAATCCAAGCTAACCCCTATTTTGTTAGCTCGATTTGTATTTAATGAAAATCACCGTCTACAATTATACAATTTACAATTAAATCACTCTGCTTTACTATTTGACACCACCCCGTAGACTTATTCCGTTGTAAAAGGTATCAGAAAAAATGTACTAACAAACTTCAACGTGAGCTTCCATTCACAGGAACCATCACCTGTAGATTTTGCAAAGATAAATAGATAATTACAATTCCAAAACACAAGTGTGTTTATGCACCCATAACTAATCAACAACAATAATACAATATTTTCTTTCTTACATGCCAAAGATAATCAGGAAGTGGTATTAACCAGCACCAAACACTTTTACTTGTGACACTATTTTCCTAAGCTCCTGAAACTCAACTGGCCAGAAGATAAAAATAGAAAAAACTGAACCAAATATGTTATCACAGTTCTTTGAATTACCTTTTCACCTCTACAAAAGCGAAAGATGTTTTTGTATTCTTTTGCACTGCAGAGAGAAAGACCAAATCTTAATAGCAAGGGAAAAAGGTTGAAAAAGCCAGTTTGGTTCAGTTTGCTTGGTTTAACGGACGGCAAAAATCTTCATTTCCCTAGTACAGTAATCATCAATAATAATCTAGAAAGAATAAATAGTTTAGGACACTGAAAGACTTTCATGGGACTTTGACCCATTTAATACATACCTGGGTTTAATAGATTCGACTATTCCTTTTGTTTTTCTTTAGTATGGTTGAAATATGGTCCATCGCGTTCTGTGATGACCGGGTCTCACCTGTTAACCACACAAGAGCCTGCAATGCAGCACTTTTTTCCGCAAGTTTTTTACTACCACATGATTCGCCAACAAAATCCAAACCGTTGAACATCACAGTGGATCTAAATTTATTATTCTTCAGTTGTGTTGTCTTGTAGGTTGGCGGTTGATGACCCGCCCTTAGAAGTAATGTTTGCAAGTGATTCTTGGAATTTTCGTGCTCTGCACTTATTGAACAAGTGGCTTTTTTATCTGATTGTTTCATGGCACCTTTTGGTGATACTTTTCGATCATACACAAATCTACCCTCACATCGATCTCCAGATATCAATAGTTTTATAGACTCCAGGAATTCATTGTTCTGGCCTATGTCTATCTTGGGATTCAAAAGCTGCAATTGGAATGATGAAGGAAGAAAACATGACATTATTTTGCAACTATGGTCCAATAATGCATATGCACAAATACAGTTTGTGTTATTCATACATGTGCATAGGATAAGAGTTGGGTGCTGGAAACTGTCTCAGGGCAGTCGGGGTAACATGTCCTGGCGGATCAAGTTTTAACAAAGGTCAAACCAGGTCAAAAGCAGCAGTCGACCATTTTAAAACTTAATAATATATAAAATTTAATCATTACTATGTTCACATTTTCATAAAAAAACGATTCTACTAAATAGTAACTAATTTGTTAACTAAACAAACTTGAGAGCTGAAAAAAGTTGAAAAACACCTTGGACCACCTCAGGCACTTTGACACCCTTAATTGTATGACCTAATCAGTTTAGTTAAGATAACAGGTCTTGGCAGCTAAGCATCTAGTTCTAAAATTTTGGACAATAGTAATTGTATATAGAAAATGTTAAATACCATGTCATCGAAGGCACTAGGCGCACTCAATGCGAATAGGCCTCGCCCAAGGCCTAGGCGTTGGGTGCAAAATAATCGATAGCCTAAGGGGGGGAAAAAAGAGAAAACCCAGAGGAAAAAGAAGTCTTAAAATATACAATGCATTATAAATTTTTATTATTCCAAAGATATAATTAAGAAGCTATAATACATATCATTTAAGATACCAAAAGTTGAAAAGTACTTTCAAAGGTTCAAAAAGTTATTGAATTATTCTACAATCACCTATTGTACATTGTTCTTTTTTGCTGGGTTTTAATTTGTGAAAAAGTAAGCAACTGCAATAAAGAAATAAGACAAAAGCATAATGAAGAGCAGAATAAGCAACAGTTATTATTTAAGAAAACATAAGAGTATAAGACAACAGGAACAGCAGTAAGCATATAATGACTAACTGAACATGTAAATCAACATAGGGCAAACTAAATAAACAGCAGTGATTTAGAAAGAAAACAGGAAAAAACATGGCCATAATTGAAGAAATAAAAAAAGCAAACAGTGATCGTTGATCCAGAAACAAATAACTGTTACTACTCAGTAACATTTGTAGCAAGAACCTGTGAGTAAAGAAAAGAACTTGACTGTTGTTGCCGTAACAATGAAGAATATAAATAGTGACTACAAGAAGTCAAACTAGAAAAATCATGCAAAATTTTATTTGTTTACTAACCTTGCTATTGAATCGACTTCATGATATGAAGTAACAATGAAAATCGATGATTAAATAATATTTAATAGTCATAGGTAAAACCGACACTTTATAAAGTAATCCTTTGTGTAATAAGATAGAAAAAGGAAAAAAGTAAATATATTAATAAACGGCACTGATTAGATAAAGCAATTGAAGGGGCTGCACCCAGAAATAGCGCCTACACGCTCACCTCTGGGGCCTTTGACAACACAGGTAAAACACTTGGACAAATGTGTTTCGAGTCAACCCAACTGGACCCGCTTAGATATACTATAAATAATGCAACAATTTTGATGTAATTACTCTTCACAAATGAATGTAAGAACATTTACCTTGATCTGAATGAGTTCATCAAGCTCTCTCTTTAGGGTAAGATAAGTGGTTGCCAAGCCAGGCTTCATGAAAAACTCCAAGTAACCCCCCAACATTTTCAAGTGTCCATCCTATTTGAAAAAAAAAATAAATAAATAAAAATTGGCTTCTAGAAACCCTCACGTAAAGACAATACAAGGTGCAAAAGAACAATCAATTACCAGACCACCTCTCGTAACACTTCCTCCAAATAAAAGAACAATAGAATCAGACACGGCTGTTGAATCTCGTAGAAACACAGAATTGACTTTCACTTTTTCATTGAATACCAGCCATGGATATGGGATTCTTTGTTCCTGAGCATTAACTGAATTCTACATGGTAATGAATTAAATTACACACAGATTTACTTGCAAGTTGTATACTTGAAATCTTATGAGGTATGTAAAAGAAGCAATATGAACATACTGAATAGAGCAATACAGGACCATCTTCCATTGTTTTTAGTGATATTGATTTCTCTTTGTTCTGCAAACAATGCACATATTTAATCAAATATATACACCAGAAATTCAAAATAAATTAACAGACACTACTGTAAATACTGATAATTACTTTCCACTAGAATAATAGAGCATATCAACATTATACAAACAAAGATATTGTCACTAAAAAGAAACGAGGTGCTCTTATATGACAGATAATGGTCCACAACCCTTGCTATTGACTTGAAAGCATCACCGTATCCTATAATCCTAGGGCTAGTCCATTATTGTGATCACATGTATAGAGAACTATGGACTGACATGTAACCCATGAATTAAGATAATGAATATCAAAGGATAATTATAAGTTACAGTGAATTAACTATAGTTACGAAAATGAATTAATATAGCTATGGAGTAGCACAGAGAATTTTGGCCCCAGCACCTGAGAACATCTTGAGGATGAACACAAGTCGCCAATGAAAAAAAATGATTCCATGTTCTTTGAATTAATTGAAATATCAGAAGAAAATCAAATGAAACAATAACTAAGAACCTTTTGTTTTGTAATTACCCATGGCATAGGAACCTTACCCTATTCACATATTATACTTCAGTGACATAGATATCAAAATTGGTGATCTACAACTTACCTCCCTGCAAAATGAATCGCTTAAATATCCTTCAGAATAAGTAAACTTAATCAGCACATATAAATAGTTCCTTTGTTTTATTCTCCTTATCTACACTTTGTGTCATTTGTATTTCTATATTTTATAATTTTCATAAGAAAACAAAAGGTATATTTGGACCGCGGGTCACAATGGAGAGGTGTTAGAGCTAATTAGAGATGATCACTCTCCCAAAGAGAATTCAAGATGGAGTCCATATCAAGGTTAAAGGAGGGATTATTGAGTTGATCTTGATTTAGTCAATTTTAATTGTTTAGGGTCAATATTTGTTTCTTTGATAATTGTCTTTTATTTGGTGTCGTCTAATGCAAAATAGTCGATCATAGTTTTGATCAAATACCGAGTTTATTTTCTATTTGTTCTTTGGTTCTGGGGCAAATATTCAAAGCCTCTATTAGCGGATATGCTAATATCCATATATAAGTATATATTATTTTAGTATTCATTGTATTTATCTTGTACATCTTTATATTATTTAGATCATATCCCTTCCTTGTTTCAAGGAATTAGTTAGGTTATTGTATCCTCTATACACATGTTTCGTTTAATGAGAATGATCATCAGTTTATCACGAATTATATGGTATCAAAGCTTTTCTAAGCTCTTACCCTTCCCAACTGGGAGACAGCTTGCAGCATGTTACAATTGGAACAACAGCGTCAAACTGCTCGGGAATCCTTGACCTCTACTCTTGTTGCTGCTGCTGTCACACATAAACCTCCAGTCCAGCAACCCCTCTTCGCCCCTCCCACAGCTCGCCATGACCAGCCACCAACCAGATCTGGTTGCAAGTCCAACCGCCGCCCCAACAGCCACAGTTAGCAGCCTCGAGCAACAAAACAGTACTTCAGGGCTATGCCAACAGTAGCCTTCTGGCCACTTCAACAGCCTGGTCAGACCCAATGTTTGAAACCCATACCCATCTCCTTACTGACCCCCTGGTGGTCTACTACTCGCCCATACCCAATCCAACCCGGATGGTCTCCCTCAGTTATTCCTCCTGCTGCTCGCCCAGCTCGCTCCAATAATCCGGATCAGGAAGCACATCTCACGGATTTGAAAAAGAGAAAAGAATACAACTTCATTGTGTATGTTGGGCTGGAACAGTGGGTGCAGATGGCTGTTGGGCTGGAAGAGAGGGGCTGGTGGGTTGGTTGTGGGTGGGAGTCTTTGGGGTGCGACTATAGGTGCGTTGAAGTGGTGGAGTAAGCTGTTTTGGGGGAGCTGTTTGGAGGGGTGGAAGGGGTTGAAGTGGGTGGTGCGGCAGTAGCAGAAGAGGAAGGCTGTGGTGAGGGCACTGTTGTAAAAATCGGTCCTAGTCGGCGATTAATCAAGGATTAATCGGAAATCGGCCATGGTACCTTGGCGATTTCACATAATCGGAGTGTTAATCGATAATCGGTCCTAGTCGGAAAAAATCGGACCTAGTTGGACCTAATCGGGCAAAATCAGTCACAATCAGTCAAACTTGGTCAAATTTATTTCATAATAAATCAAAATTGCCCACATTTTGTCAAAATCAGTCAAATTTTGGTTAGGATTCGTCAAAATATGTTAGTGTTTGAATTTTTTTTGAATTTAATTATATATATGTATACATATACACAGATATACATATAAGTTACATATAAAATTCCAATCCGATTAATCCCGACTAATCCCAATTAATCCCTAGGCGGTACCCCACCGTCCGACTAGCGCCTAGCGATTTTTACAACCATGGGTGAGGGGTGTGGTGTGGTTGGGTGGTGGAAATGGAAGATAGGGGAGGGATCAGAATCTGCAAACAATGTTTGAACCCCATGGACACTAAATCATGAAACCATGGATGCTTCTCAACAGATGGCATATTATATAAGAGCCTGCCCGGTGCACATCACTATCTAACTTTCACCCGGCAGGATATTATTTTAATATTCATTGTATTTATCTTGTATATCTTTATATTATTTAGATTATATCACTTTCTTTTTTGAAGGGATTTAGTTGGGTTATTGTGTTCCTCAAATTTATGTTTTATGTTTCATGTGTGCTTTAACCTAACACCCAGTACATCTCATCTATAATAAAGCTACTTATATACCCAGTACATCTCATCTATAATAAAGCTACTTATATGGTTTGGGAGAGGATGGGACATAAGCAGCCTTACCCCTATCCAAGGGCATAAGGAGGCTACGTCCAGCAAAAACCTAAGCTCCAATGTACAAACTAGGATCAAATCACCCAATAGGAAGAGAACACAATACTTAACATGCCAATCAATATACTATATACCACAAGAAGCACATATTGGCATTACATGATAATACAACACATATTAAGCAATTGATAAATTAGGAGTCAAAAAAGAACAATGATCAACAATATACAAAGATCAACGCGAGATCACTATACGGATGTCAACAAGAAGCACAAGATAGACAACAATATACCATGATCAAGAAGAAGAAAACATTGACATTAAGCTAGTGGCAATAAGCAATCAGAAACTATCATGCAAAGGCTACTAGATAAGACACATATAAGACACATCTAAAACCTCCTCTAGATGTTGATACGAATTGTGATGGACCTAAGTTACTTGTTTATACTAGAAGGGATAAAATACAAAGTGGCTAAAGATACTAAAAAAAGAGTATTTAACAGGAAGGGAGGGGAGAGTTAGGGGAAGGAAATGAAGATCTCTTGCACTATGCAATGAGAGAGGGAATATCCCTGGATTGCTAGTTGTCTTTTTCATCTTCTTTATTGTAACTTCTTTTACAAGTCAATCAAACATTCCCTTCCTTACATCATTGTTTTTACCTTTTAAAGAAATTGTTCATTACATTCAAGGAATTACATCTCCCAGACTGTGATTGTTGTTGAGTAATTCAGTGAGTCCATCAGACGTCCTTAACCTTAATTCTACGTCTCCACATATTCCTATCCTGGACCATCCTCATAGAAGTACAAGGTCGTAATTATACAATTAACTATTTAAATAATAAAAATAGAAAGCATTTATGTACTTCCTTATCAAAGTGCAATGATGTTACTTTTAAAGGTCAATTTGGGTTATGTTTTCATAGGGGTAGAATCAAAACAAGACGAATGAGTTCAGCAGGTTAGAAGTTCCACAAGAGTGGATTTAAATGCAACAACGTACATCATTTAATGCCATAACTTCAATAAATAACGGTAGTAATACTTAATAAATGAGGTAACTACAAGAATCACAATAAAAAAGGATGCTAGTCAGCACAACCAACCCTTTTGGCTTGTTATCTAACCTGCCATTTTGCCAGCTACAGGGAAAGAAAAGGACAAACGAAAAGGATGCCACAAGCCAATATATATCATACTCACCACAACAGAGCAGATTCCTGGGAACAACCCTGAGCAAATGATGGCTCGGATGAGATGTTCATCATGACTCCATGTGTTGCACTTCTCCATATTATCAACCATACCACCATCCCGAAGCAAATAATAGAATTGCTTTCTAAGAGAATCAATAGCTCTTAAAGTTTGTGAAGAAAGGAAATTTCTCCAACAATACTCTTCACCCGATAGCTGTCTTTCAGCAGCTTTCCAACCATCATAAGCACGGAGAAGAGCAAGGTGATCACTGTTATCATGTCCAGAAAACTGGGCTTTTGCTGACTCAGCAAGCTAAAGAAATACAAGGGGAAGATAATTAAATGAATCTTATAATTAGAACAATGTAACCAACCTAAAATTATAACTACCAAGCACAATTTAGTAGATGTGGCACATCCTCCAGATTAACAGGTAAATGGGTCAATTTAGGTTACAAGTTTTTCCAAATTGGTTAAACAAATTAATTATAAAGTTTGGTAAAATCAAGACAAGTGAAAAAGGTACAAATGGTTAACACTCACCAAAACTGTATGACCTTTTAAATCCCTTTATATAAGAAAAGTATATTATTGATACTTTGTGCAGTACAACTTCTAACACACATACGCACAGATATAGATATATATATATATATATATAAATACATATATATATATATACACACACACACACATACATACATATATACACACACAGTCACACACGCATACTAAAAAGTTACCACGCCCAACCCTCTCATGTTACCACCATTAGAAATTAGACATATTTGCAACAGCAAACAAGTTACAACCCTACTTCATTAAAAGAAGAGGTAACAGCTTGACTTTCGAGGCCAATTAATGAAAATCCACAAGGAAATAACATATAGATTATTAAACCAAACAGAGGGATCTCGAACACTTAAATCAGCAACAAATCATAGAAATTAATCTCTATTGTAACTTTGACAAATCACAAGGTACTTACATCCTTCTTGTCAAACGGCATCAAAAATGGATCTCGGACACTTAAACCAGCAACAACAGTCATTATTGGATCAAGGCAGTTGAAAATAGCCCCTAATATTAACATTTTACCGAGTTTGGGCTCAACTGGAAGCACTGACAAGTTGCGTCCTGCAGAAAAAGCAACCATGAATAGGTTAGTTAAGTCCAGTTTTATAAATATAAGTAATGAAAGCATGGTTCTAATGGTTGAAAAATGGGCAGGTCAGTTGAAACAGTTTGGTTTGGATTGAGTTGACCCAGATCCATTTTTATTGACAGCTAATTTTTGTATGAATAACTTGTCTCAAAAACCATTTTAGTAATAATCCAACTTATTTAATAAAACGATTTATGAGTTTTTGTGAATTAAAAATGAACTTTGCACGACTATAATCCCAATCCCCTTTTTGACTTGGTTTCTTTTTAGCTAATATTTCGAAAAGTAACTGTTTGATCTATTAGAGATAACAGACAAACTAAATCCCCATGGCCCCACCTATTAGTAAATGGGTCAAAAGTGCCACCTCTACTTACAGCAAGCATATTATAAAGAAGTTCCAAATCATAAAGCCAAAAAAGATACGGGTATTAATTGTATTCAAGGTGTTCATTACCCAATACTGTAAGATTTTCGTTGTCATCTAAAGCCCCAATAACTTTCAGGTATTCAATAGCGTTCTGAACCTGTAATTGGCCACAATTTAGTATTATGATAGAAATCATAGAAGAAACCAGCAGAGACACAAATTGGAAGCATAATTGTCAAAAAAGTTTATAAGCTTACTGATAACGGTTCAGGTGCCTGCAAGGCCTTTGATAAGAATTCTGAAATGCTACCAAGTTGTAAGCTTTTAATTTGGAGGCACAAAGATTGTAAGGGTGTCCTCAACAGTTCCGGCAGTTGATATTCAGCAAAAGAATCGTACACAAATTTGGGATACAAGTGATAGCATTCGCCTGGTTGCACACGACCTGCTCTTCCTCTCCTCTATAACAAATGAAAAGTTTTATAGCTCCCATACGATTGAAAGGTCAACAAATTTAAAATTAAGTATTGTGGGAGATAGACATGGCAATTCTGATCAATTTATAAATGGTTATGTTTCATCTCGAACAGGTCATATGGGTTAACTAAATGGAACAGTCAACTTCGCTGAGCGCAGAGCAGGTCAATCA
Source organism: Flaveria bidentis (assembly GCA_018326385.1). Lineage (NCBI taxonomy): Eukaryota > Viridiplantae > Streptophyta > Magnoliopsida > Asterales > Asteraceae > Flaveria > Flaveria bidentis. The sequence goes on along the minus strand of BJCM01082549.1, from coordinate 17,671 downwards.
GCCAAGAGATGCGTCCAAAATGTATTCAAATGTGTAAAACCTTCTATATTTATTATTTAAAAATTGTGGAAGATAATTTTAACCATACCGCTTTGTTAAAATACTTAACACATTAATGACATATTACTTTAACAAATAAGAAAGCGACTGCAGCTTAATTGATCAGCTTTGGCGAGCACTAAAAACATACCCGTTTTTACTTGATTCTGTTTATACCAGTTACACAACCCCCCTGACCTGCCAGTTTAACCGGGGCTAGTAAGAAGCAGGGGTAAACCAAGTATGCTACTACACCCTCCCCTCTCTAATAAGTAGCCTTTGTCATGCAGACCACTCCTGATCTATTTCACAGAGCTCCAATAAAGATTTTGATCAGCTCTACTCTCTTATTGGTTCACCCATGAAACTTGGTAATCAGATTATAAACGAAGGATAATTTCTTTTTTATAATAGATAGTTTTCTTGAGCTTTTAGCTCTACATAGAGCTTGTTTGATATAGTAACGTTGTAAAAATCATCCTAGTCGGACGAATAATCAGTGAGTAATTGATAGTCTGCTGGTGACCTTGACAATTTCATGTAATCGGTCCCTAAAATTGATAATCAATCCTAGCCGGTCATAATCGGACCAAATTAGCCCCTAATCGACTGCTAGATTCCGACCACATTCCGGGCAGATTTCGGTCAGATATTTAAAATTCCGGTCAAAGCTTGAAATTTTGGTTAAATGTGTGTATAAAATATAAAATTGAACAATTTTATTAGAGCTAGCGATTTGTGCAACCACGGTATTTAGAGACAAAAATAGGAAAGTTCAGGCTTTATATACTATTAAATTGTAGCATCTATTATTCATAGAATACTTTTAAATTCTTTGAATTTTAATGGGTTTATAAAAATTAACAAGACAAAAAATCATATATAGAATTAAATTATAAGCATTCTATGAATAATAGATGCCTCACGTGCATCATGCCATCTTCACCTCGCGGCTCGATTACCAAGACTTTAAGTGCCTCATAACGCCAATGGCCTTCTAAAACCAACTTAGTGAGTCAGCTGAAAACTGAAAACTAGGGAACTAGCTAAAAAGGAAAGTTCAAATGATTTGAGGGGCTCAAAAAAGGTAGAAGTCTGAAGTCACCCAAAGTGCATTTTCGATACATAAAACCTCCTAAATTACTCTTAAAAAGCATTTAGTATATTGAATATAAAATTTTGAAATAACAAAAGAAAGTCCTTTATGAATCAAGATTGTTTTACCTGGTGAGCAGAAGCCTTTGAAATCCAAGATGGAAGCAAACATGGAGTGTTATTGAGTGCATCATAGGATGTTTCTTTAGCTTTTCCACAGTCAACCACAAAGACTACATCATTAATGGTGATGCTTGTCTCGGCCATGTTGGTTGCTAGAACTATTTTCCTTATACCGTCTTCGGGTTTGTTGAATATCAATTTCTATTCACAACAAATGAAAGACCATTAGAAAGCTCTAAACCATTCTAATATGATATCACTATATGTAATCATAGCTTAATGGGCCTAATAAAATAAAAGCTTAGAAGGTTATTGGTTGGATCAAAAGTCGCCTAAAATATACTTAAATGTGTAAGACTTCCAAAATCATCTTACTCAAACATTTTCATAACTATGAGAATGATATAGTTTTGAATCATATTTGAGAAGATAAAAACATCCAAAATTTAAGAAAGTAACATATTTCGAGTCAATCCAACCAATCCATTTTGCTTCCTCTGTATCATACAAGTTGGGCAACACATTAGTAGATTATTTTAGTATGTTAGGACTCGTTAGGTTATCTAGAGTATTATTGTTATATATATTTAAGTTACCGAGAGGAAAGATTAAGATGGTTTGGGCACGTAAAGCGGAGGCCGATGGTAGCACCCGTTAGAGCAGTAGAGAACATCAACGCAGAGGGTAGGAGGAGTAGAGGTAGACCTAGGTTGACTTGGGACGAGATAATTAGACGAGATAATTAGGCGAGATATGGTAGACTTGCACCTCTCTGAGCACATGATCGAGGATAGGAGTGCGTGGAGGCGTAGAATTAAAATTAAGGACTTTTAGCGGGATCTGTGGATAGGAAGGGTAGACGTAGACTTAGTTGCGGGACCCCTGTTTTCCTCAATCTGCCCGTTCTCGCGTTTCTTGCCGCTTATTTGTTGTACACACTTTCTGAGCTTTTATGTGATCTATACCTGTGTGTTGTATGTCGTATATTATGATTGCTACGGTTATTGTTTTCCTTATTGAGTCGAGGGTTTCTTCGGAAGCGGTCACTCTATCTCCCAAGATAGAGGAAAGACTCGCCACCAACTATCCCTCCCAGACCCTGCTCTTGAGTGGAAGTTACTGGGTATGTTTGTTTGTTTGTTTATATTTAAGTTACCGAAGTTTTATAAATAAAGATAATTATTATGTTACAAACTCAATCTATCATGAAAGAAAAGACGGTATCAAGTGAAGGCGTTGGATTATAGCCGGTAATGTCAAGTAGGTGAGTTTCTATTGATTTTGCCCTTTTGATTGTTTTGGGCTGGAATACATGCTTATAAATGAATATTACTTTTTCCTATATTGTGGTTTGCGTATGATGGAAGACCTTTGCAACAGCCTCGTAAGTACTAAAGAACTTCCGTTTTGGACATAAAAGCAGTAAACCAAATGGTGATCTTGTATATAATACACAATTGTTTAAAATTGACTCTTGAAAGTTGTAAGGCATGCAAGGTGGAATCATAATCCAAGAATATGCAAGTACAACCAAGATTTGTTATGTGTGTGTAATGGCACTAAACTTCAGAATTATACGTACGTATATAGTAGTTGTATAAGTATATACTTCTTAAATCTTATATAATAGCTTGACAAAGTTGAAAGCGATTTGCATGCATGTGTCGTCACACGTTTCAAGATGTGTTTAATAATGTTTTGGTAAATTTGTTTGTCCTGTTGAACTCGTAAAGTATATATAAATGATTGTTGAAGTTATGAAGTACATGCCTGTTACTAGTTACCTATTATTTTAAATGTGTCCTAAAGAGTCTTTTAGCATAAAAGTATTAGTCATGATGGGATGACCATGACTTCATGACCTGATTGAACATTATTTTGAATCTGAAACTCATACTGGCATGGTTTAAAATATTTTTAAGAACTTATTATGAACATGTTTTAATATTGTTAAACTTACAATTCACCAGCTTTATGTTGGCTTGTTTTAGCATGTATTTCAGGCAGGTATAATATCTACTACAAGGGCAATGCGTTATAATTAGAAGGCATAGCATGGTTATATGGCAAGAGTAGTATTTGGCATGATTAAACTCTTCCTTACACAGCCTGAGTTAATTTAATGTATTTTTGGTTTTGGAACCTTGTAGCTTCCGTTGGGTGAATATGAAAAGGTTATGTTTTGTGAAAATCCAACTTTCATAATGCCTTGGTTTTGGGATGTGACACTAAGAAAAAGATATTATCTGCAGTGCTACCTGTTCTGAGCTGCCCATAGAGCCGTGACATGCAAGAAGTAAAACTTTGGTTGGATCTCCCAATAACGGATGAGACTGGAGTTGATCCTTGAGGGAATTAATATCATCCCAACCAGTCATAAACACCAAAACAGCACCTGCCCTTTCTTTTCTACATATATGACAGAGAACATTTTCAATAAGATTAAACCCAATTGAATCAGGGTTCCAACATGATAAGGAATCCCTGGTCCGAGGATTAAAATCTCTTAAATCAGCAGATTCAAGTGCATCCTGTTCCAATCCAGACTAGCATATTAGTTAACATATAAAACACAATACATGGGGAAAATAGGCAATACTCTCAGCCTCCTATACCTCTGCAGCTGAGGCAATTTGGCTCTTTCTTTTACGCAATGTTTGCTTCTGCATTTTCCATCTTTTCTCTTGACCATAATTATCAATCTGATTATATGCTGACAACCTATATCCAGTCAATTCTAGAATATTCTCGAGAAAATAGCTCTGAACTGGATAAGTGAAACCCTGAGAACAAGAAACTACCTTAGTAAATTTGACAACACAAAAAAGTATATGATTACAAATAACCATAAGATACTAAACATAAAGATGGGTCATGCTTGAAAGGATCATATAATTCTCAGACCAAAAACTACCATAACTTGATGGAGCCAATAAAGATGTACCATTGTACAGTCCACGATGTGTAAGTCAAAAATTCTACCAAAATTCCATAGACCTGCAATCTTCAATCCTATGTTGTCAAAGACGCCAGGCGCACTCAAGGCGCAATAGTCTCGCCTATCACTTAGGTGCAAGGCGGGAAAAAAACGCACCCAAGAAGGCGCAATAGTAAAAGAAATTAAGATATATGTAGTACATATGTAAAATTAATATTACTCTCTAATAATATTTACGATACTAAGATGATTAGCAATAAAAATCATCTAAGTGGTACGAGAAAAACTTAAAACATTTTAAAATAATCAAAGTAAATAAAACTCAAGCATAGTTAAGCTATATACTATCTATAGAAGTTTAAAACATTTTTTAAACAAGAAGAATGTCTTTAAATAATTTAAATCAGCATGTGGTGTCACGTCACTGTTTTGAAATGAATTTTCAGCATAGCAATATCTACTTTGTATTGTGGGTAGATGGATTGACCATTGGTTCTACTTAACATACTATATGTTCATTTTCTCATCTTCTTTCTATCTTCTTCATGTTTCTGCATTCCCATGACTTTTAAGCTGTTTTATGTTGATTTTGTAAGGAAAGTCGCTAGAACCTTGCTTGAACTATCATGAGGCGTTTTTCCTACGTTGTGCCTCCCTTGAGTGCCTAGGCGCGTGCCTATGCGCATTTGAGAACAAAGCTTCAATCTAAAATTGTCAATGACAATCCACAATTTTGAAAGATTCTGTAGTCTTGCAAAAAACATAAGTGGTGGGATGCGATATTGTACCATGGTCCTATAAAAAGTGGCGACAACTAGATCGGTTGCTTAAGGATCGTAGTCCAGCAAAAGAGAGCGACTCAATGAAGAAGCGGGGTTAGAGAACAGTAGTTTGACCTCGGCTCGAAGGATAACCAGCCACAGTCCTGCAACAGAGCAGCAAGGCAAATGAGCCGCTTGAGGGATGAGCGGATTTAACAAGAGGTGCCATAGCATCATCTATGTGGTTGTTCTTGGCATCCATTGAAAAATACACCGGACCACTGCATACATAACTAAACAGAACCTAAAAAGCCATTAAAACGAAAAGTTACTGATACAAATTTATGCAGCTCAAAGTTCTAACCACAATGGAAAGATTATCATGGTCAATGGAGCAATGCGTGCTCTCACTCGCGGGTAAAAGACGACACATGGCGACGGAGATGGCAAATGCAGTGGCGTGTGCGATGATTTGTGGTAGACCTCTGGGTTGGTAAATTGGAGCAAGGTGGTGATGATGGCGATAGTGGAGAGAGAAAGAGTGTCTCGAAAAAAAGATAGAGAAATATTGGATGGAACCTAGAACCAAACCGGGACTTTATATAGAATAGAAAACAAAACTAAGAATGGTGGCCAGACCAGGTGATTATGGCATCGGACCTTGTCTAGGTGACTAGGTGTTTTATCAAGTGACAGCGGCTAGGGTTTGTTTTTGTGAGGAATAATAGAGAGAGATCCAGAACCCTAAGACTTTAACACCATGTATTAAAATAACAAATTGATATTGACTGCTAAAAATTGGCTTACTAGAGATCATAAGAAACTCTAGAAATCTAAACTAAATCGTAGGTCATACTAATAAAACCTAAATAATAATATATTCCAATAATAACTGGCTATAAGACAATGGGATGTAGGACATAGTGTGGGAAATGCTCTTGTCTAAACTTGTACTGATGTTTAGTATCAAACAATTTTTGTTATCAAAAAAATTAATACATAAAACGACCAAAAAGAACATTCTTCAGTAAATTAATCAACTTCTGATATAAGAGTACAAGTACCTAATAGCAGGTTACAACTTACAAGGGAGTATATAGGTATTTTAATTAACACATCGAAAATAATGTTCGCTGCAAATGGGAAGTAGGACATGGTGTTCGAAATGCTCTTGTTTAAACTTGTACAGATGTTTAGTATTTAACAATTTTTTGTTATTCAAGAAATTAATACATAAAACAAGCAAAAAGAACATTCTTTAGTAATATAAAATATCAACTTCTGATATCAGAGTACAAGTACCTAAAAGCAGGTTACAAGGGAGTTAATAGGTATTTTAATTGACACTTCAACAATCATGTTTACGGCGAGCATGACACTGATTATTAAATACTCATTATTAAACCCCTAAATAAAAGGCAGATCGGGTTATCAAATTGTAAAAACTGATGATTCTGAAATAATATATAATCCATTTCAAAAAACAATTCCATATGCCTGTCTACCTAACATGAATAACTTACAGGAATATGCATCACTGGAGCCGCACCAAAATAGGAGGAGAAAAGCTCAGCATTTAGGGTTGCACTCATCAAAATTAACTTCAGTTCTGGTCGGTGAAGAAGGAGCTCCTTTAGAACAATAAGTAGAAAATCTGGCAAAAAATGAATATTAATCAAGCAAACGTTCATGATTTAAAATATTAAAATTAAAGGTAGCCATTTCTGCTCATTTACATGTGAAAGCTTTATATTCCATTGTGTTTAAAAGGGTCAAAGGGTTAAATTTAAAAAAAAATAACTAATAGGGGATTAGGCCAAAAATGTTGAACATTACCAAGCTGCCTATTTCTAATGCACACAATCTCAGACACTCTTAAATTGATAAATTCACAGATTTACACAACTGTAAGAATATTGTTTTTATGATGCATCGCCTATTTATTACGACAATCTAAAAATATTAGCAAAGGGTTTTGATCCAACCGGACCTTAATGAACACATTATAAAATGACCCATTTCAGCCTCAGTCCATTCATAAATGTTGTCCAGACCACCCAATCTTGCCATCAAGACATTAACATGTTTCTTCTGGTTACCTTCATTCATCCCTCGTTCATGGATCTCGTCAACAATAACATGAGTAACACCTTGCAAACTCCTGTCTAGAAGTAATCTTCTAAGCAAAATGCCAGTAGTGCAAAAAAGGAGACGGGTATCCCTTCCTTTTATTCCTTCAAGCCGAACTTTATACCCAACCTTTGGAAAATGATAGAAGTATGAAAACAAAAGCATGTTACTGTCAATTACAAAGTTATCCAGAGTTGAAAATTCAAAAGAATGGAGGCACGAGTTACAGAATCTCCAAGCTTCTCCCCTCGCTCTGCTGCAACCCTCTCAGCAACTGACATGGCAGATATTCGCCTAGGCTGGGTACAGATAATACTGCATAGAGCTCCACGAGCAGCTTCAATTTCAGACTCTAAGATGTATTGAGGTAATTGTGTAGTCTTACCACAGCCTGTCTCCCCGGACACCACAATTACCTGCCAAAATAATTATTATTTATTTTTTTCTGAACAAAATATTTCATAAAGGTCATAGTAGTCGAAGGCACAAGATGCAGTTAAGGCGCAAAAGCCTCACCGGGAGCAAGGAAAAACAGCGCTATCCCACAACAAGAAAGGTTGAATAACGAGAAGTTATTAGTATAAATGTATAATAGGCAATGAAAATTAAAACTTCAATACTGTTTTACACATATAATAGGAATAACCAATATACATACCATAATCATAACCATACACAGTAAACCTTATCAATAACCAGGCCGTTAACAAGGTCTAGGGAGGGTGGGATGTGGGCAAACCATACCTCTACCACAATGAATAAAAAGGTTGCTTCCAAGGAAACCCCTGACTTTAAAAAAATCAACTAAACATATAGCCAATACAATATACAAATACAATCACCATATAGTAGATCATCACAAGCAAATCATGTGCCACGATATAGACAAAGTGCAAACAATGACCATAGCTAAACATTCAGCACGCAGTGAGCGGTCAATAAACATTAGGTGACAAGAAACAAATAGTGAACATAGATATATATGAAATCATACGCCATCCATACACCATACTTATTAAGAAGTACATATTCACATATTTCATAAGTCATTAATATACCATATACAATTTTCAAGAACTAGCACTTAGTGACAGTAGGCGACCACGTGATATCAAGCATAGTCTATCATGCAAAGGATACTAAAAGAATGATAGAACCACACTAATCTCCTAAGACATAACTACGCCATGTGTAAAACTAATCAAAACCCTCCTATAAACATCATTAACCTTAATTATACGTCTCTCCAAATACTTCTATCCTCATAGGTACAGCCCTAGCAAATCATGTCTAATCCTCTCCTCTCAAGTTAGTCTGGGCCTGCCCTACTCCTCCTCCCGTCTACCATAAAGGTCTCGACTACTCTAACCGGTGTCATCATCTGCCCATAGTTGTCAATAGCTAATAACGGTAAATAACGACAAGTGTGACAACCGACCTCTAGATCATAGCTCTAACCTTACCGACCTGCATCTTTTCCGATTCTACTAATATTATTGCTACTATCATTTATACTATTCTCTCCTCCATGCTAATTGATTCTATACTTTTGTCTTAAATGATCCTTTTTAGAGATAATGCCTAAGGTTGACCGCATTTGTTAATGCGGATGATGTGTTCATCCGCATTTCCTCCGGGATTCAACCGCATTTGGCTAATGCGGATGGAGGTTATCGGCCGCATTTGGTTAATGCGGATGATCATTATCGGCCGCATTTGGTTAATGCGGATGGGCATTTTCGGCCGCATTTCACCTTGTTATGATTTTTTTCCGACTTATGTTTTGTGACGATCTTTGTGAGATCAAGCATTAGTTTAGGAAACTTAGTGTTCCGGGAAGGTCAATTAGTCACCCATACAAGAATTTAGGACATGGTTGAAAACAATTAAATTGTGTGCCTACATACCTAAGTTTCGGTTAATGCATGCATGGTCATGCACAAGAGACATCAATTAACTAAATGATACCACCTAAAATACTACACTACACTACAAGATAATACTACATAATATTATTTAACATTTAAATTAAAATTAAAACCCCTTCACAAGAGGCCAAAATCGGTCGTCCCTAGATGGCCAATCTCCTCCCATTTCCTCCACTTGACTCCACCACCCTCTCCTCCAATACTCTTTCAAGCAACACTTGAACACTCCCCCATTTCTCTCCCTCTCCCTCTCGGATTCTCTCTACTAGAAAACACACACACACTCATGGTTCCACCTCCATTTCCAGCCACATTCGAAGGACAACTACAACATTTTCATCGGCCAAACTCTAACCGTAAGAAAGTGAAGGTTGGTGAGCTTGTGATGCTCGGACTTTGCAAGATTGTGGTTCTCCAGCACTTATTTGAGATTCTCCAGCCTTGTCCAAGGGTTTCCAGGCCATCCTCGACCAGCTACACACTTCAAACCACAGGCTACAGTGAGTGTAAGCTCCATGTCACCCGGTTTTGGTCATTTCATGTGTTTGACTTCATTTTTCATTCAAAATCTTACCATTCTCATATCTAACAGAAACTTGCTGCTACAACCTTGTTCTTGAAGAACTTTTCACGTTCTTGAAGGTATCTCACTTGTAAGATGTGTCGATCTATAGGTGTAACCCGGTTTACACCTAGAAAACCCTCTTTTTGGGTGTTATTACACCATCCATCTAGCACAACCTGTAATCTTTCGAAACTAACCATGTAACCTGCTCAAAATGGGTCTTTTAACCTTCTAGTAACCTGATTTCAAAGTTACAAAGGGTTTGGGTGATATATAAACTCAGGATAAAATGTTTTTACACTAGTATAATGGATGAAAATAGTGTAATCTCAAAGTTTCCACCTTGTTCATTTTTGTTTGATGAACCCGTGAGTTAGACATGATATTTCAGTAGGTTTTGGATGATATTGGGTGCATAATAAGATGTTAATGGCTGAAGATAATAATGTCATAGACTTATAAGCATTTTTGGCATATTCGGGGACTCGAAAAGTGGTAAAATGACTTAAAAACAAGAAAACATGAATTTTAACCATCTTAAAAAGTATTCCAGCCTCTAAAAGGGTTAACAAAGTATTTGGTTCAGATTTGTTGAATAAATGATCAAGGAATGGGTTAAATAGAAATTTTCAGTTAAAAACGGGTTTTAACCGGGTAATGTTTGGAAGATAATCCTGAAATTTTGGTATAAACTTACTTAAAATCAGTTACCTAACTCTAAGAAACTAATATTTGGCCATATAAGTCATTAAACGCAAGAAATCTAACCTTGGGGGATACAAATTGTAAATTTTGAAAAACTTAGAGGACTAAACTGTAAATTTTACTAAACTTCAATAAACCGACCCCTTGAACTAAGAATCATTTAAAAGACTCAAACTAACTTAAATAGGTGATTTAACATGATAAATCATGTATTCTTTCCTAAGAAACCCTACCTTGCTATAAAAGGAAAGTTTTTATAAAAAAACTTAGCAAACACCTAATGCATCTCCATAACCCTAGAATTAGTGGATTAACACTTAAGTCTTAGAAGGGTGCTAGACCTGAGACTTTTCCGGGCACACGAAGAGACCCTTTTGCTTGAATTTTAAGGTGAGTTTAAGTGTTTCCCTTTTTACTATTGTTTTTTGGGATGAAGCTTGCTCTGTTTAAATTAAACTATTTCGGTGCTATATTGTAATGCTATATGTTGTGGTTATGTTGAGACATGCTGATACTTGTATCACAGTCATTAATTCTTTTGTGAACCGCTGGTTTATATGGGTAGATCTACTTAGGGAATCCCCCACACACAGTGCCTTCCGTGATGAACGGGAAGGGTACCACACTAAGATCCTGCGGGGTCATTTGTGGCATGTAACAAGTTTTATAAGATACTATGGTGGACCATCCGGCAGGTACGGTCCACTAGTTTGAGGATCAATTCTCCCTAAGGGGATTGAACCGGTAACACAATTTTTGAAAAGGCTAGCCGGGGCTGAGTGCAGGGTTGATTGTGATCCCCACAACAATGATACTATGACTTTTAATAAAGTGTGGATTCTAATGAATCCTTGTTTTTAAACTTTAAGCACTTGAATTCACCAACTTTTTAGTTGACACAATTTCTTTTTGAGCAAAATTAAGCAAACACCAACAAATTAGCTAAAATACTCTATTTGGGTCGACTTTATATTTATAAAAAGTAAAATTATACATAAAAACTTAAAAACTTAAAAAATCGCTATTGGTCGGAATTTGCTCGCAAAACACAAATAACGGGACCCTATCTATACGCTATGTAGCACGCTATAGCGTCGCTATAGCCACTATTAACAACAGGGCATATGCCTCCTTTGACATGCCCAAACAATCTTAATCTTCCTTCTCTTATCTTATCTGCTATACTAGCTATCCCTTAACAAATCATTTTGTATCCTGTCTAACCTTGTGTGCTCACACATCCGCCTCAACATTCTCATCTCTACTAACCCATCTTGTGTGTCTTTTTTTACAGCCAAGCAGTCACTACCATATAGCATAGCAAGTTAGATCGTAACTAAAAGTATGAATTAGAGAAACCCAATATACAAACAACATAAACTTTAAAATACATATTCGTAATTAATAAAATAATGATTTAATCATTATGTTAACAAACTTATATCTTTTGAAAAAATAAATAATGTAATAATTATATCAATATCTTTTGAAAAAATAAAAAATTACTTATAGCATATTTGATTAACAAAAGTGTAAATTATTTCAATGTAGTTATTAGAGTATGCACCAACTGTCCCAAACACTTCTAAGCATGGCCTTCACTAGTGTGTTTTTTACTACAAAGCTAAAGGTTATAACAATATGTACCTTGTGTACAACTCAAAATACAAATTTATCATAACTTCAAATATATATAATTCCAGAAGTTTACCATTTATAATTATCCTATTCTACAATAATGGTACCTTAAAGCATTTTACATATGTATTCATTAAATTCTAATACATGAATGCAAAACCCACCTGATTTCTAGAAATAGCATTTAACAATGCATCTTTTTGTTTATATGCAGGTAGATTGCGCCGTAGTTCTTGCATTTTTTGGCCTTCCGCAGATTCCTACAAAGACATATAAAGTTGTCAAAATGAATTGATATGCTCCAACCATTAGCATCTACCAAGTTATATATTAAGAGCAACACTTATAAACTTTAAAAGGTTCTGGGAATGACAAAAGAGACACTTTTTGAGAGCAAAAACGGAGATCAAATCAAAACATAATGGGTAGATACGTCAATTTGGACCCATTTACCTAAGAATGGGTCAAGTTATCAATTAGACCATCAGACGCACTATTCACATTCCACATTGCCTTCACCGCCATATCATTCTCCATTCCCCCACCCTTGGTTTTAAGAAGCGAGAAGCACACCAAGGTGACAGTGTCTAACACCGAGGTGCAAGGCAAAAAGCACAAAGATTTTTGTACGCGAGCAATGTTTTATGTAAGTATTTTTTTATATATTATATGTTATATATGATTCAATATATAAAAATAGATATATCTAACAAAATAAAATGTATAACAGTATATGATAAAACTCTATGTATAGTTTAATATCTAAATAATTTATATGTACTATTTAATAAATTGCCTTATTAAACAAAGTTAAGTTGGTTTTGTAATAACATATTTTCGTAATCTTATTTTGCACTTTAGTTTTTTATAAGATTCAAAAACAAGATATAAAAGAGTTTGTGGACGGACCCAACTTGTACATGAAATCATTGTTTTAAAAATCGGCTGAGGCATGCGCCTCGAGGCGAGGCGCCCATAAAACGTGTTTGAGGCGGCGCCTCAGGGGTTTATTTGGTACGTGCGCCTCATGGGGCTGAGGCGCCAAGAAAGGTTGCGCCTCAAGGGCGCCTCAGGGGGGTTTTGGTTTGTTTTCCGTGTTTTAGACTCTCTATGTCAATTTCAAACATTCCATGTCTTTTTAATATGCTTTTTTTTATGTTTTTGATAGATCCGATTATGAAATTAGTATGTATTCCATTTTTTACAAGATATATAACTTTTATATTTATTTTTTAACTCCGCCTCAGTTCGCCTCGAGGCTTACGCCTCATGAGGCGGAGGGAAAACGCCTCGAGGCTCGATTCCGTACTTTTAAACCTTGCATGAAATAACCCATTTTGACCTATTTTCCCATCACTGACCACCGGAATGCTATATGAACTTGGTGATTCATCTAGCTGCATAATACTAAAATAGACTAAAGCAACCATAATAATCTACTAGTCAAATAGATCGAGATAAACCTGCCAATCATGTTGAATATTGCGAAGTTGGAAACTCTTACGCCTGAGAATGCCCTCAGCAATGGGTCTTCTTTTATGAGGCTCGTCTTGCTCACAAATTCCTTGCTTGGTTTTAAGATCAAGAGATGTATGCAAGGTGTTATTTGAATAACTATCTCTACCAACAGATTTATGTGAAAGGTGTGCTTTGAGATGATAATCAACCTGACTGTGTAGTTCTGAAGGAACAACCACCTATACATAATAAGAAAATCCTCATGACCACATTTATTCAACTAACTAATATTAGTCTCTAGTGATAACTATTAGTATTTATTATACATATTAAAAAGTAATTCGATGAATATGAGCCTGCCCATTCTTTCTTTTAACGCGTGTCTTATATGTTATGTATTTTCCTTTCTAAAATCTACCAATAGAAGGCCAGGCCAGCTAGTGAGATGCATGCTTTGATAGAAAGCGTATTTTGTAATATGCATATTTCTTGCTTCTTCGCAAGGGGAAATAACTAGTTACTTTTTACGATTAGGAACTAGGATTAATAATTTTATAACGTATGTTGCTATCTAGGAAACTCTACAAATAGGGATTATATATGGTATATTATAGTGCTTATTTCCATTATCTAAGTGTATTGAACGAACAGGCATATGTAGGAGAATTCGATTGCCTCTCGAAAGCACAATGTTCTTGGATAGTTGATCTATCTCACTAATATAGCCTATCATTTTGATCGCATTCATTTTATTTTTAATATTAATTGTTTAATTTTATATATTTATAGCCAAGTCTTGTCAAATTGGTATTGAAACATGCATGTATTTATGTATATGTATCTTTAAAGAACCTCGTATCTCTAAGTTATCAAGTGTGTTATCAAGTGTGCAGGCATGCATATATCACTTTCAATTTGATAAAAAAAACTAATAAGAAGGAAATTCATGTATGTAACTTATAGTTATTAATTATTATATATACCTCTCTTTGTGGCCGTTTATCATCAAGATCTGGCCTGTAATTTGGCAGTGGAACTTTACTAAAGACAACTACTTTTGAATATTGGTGGCTGCAAATACTAAAATTATGAGTACAAAAGGAAACAAACATGAATAGTTAAGAAATAGACATCAGCATCTACTATTTGTACACCTGTGTAATCCCATCCGAGTAGCCAATGCTGAGAGTTGCTCAAAATCTCTTCTATCTTTTCTTTCTCGTGAAACTAGCTCTTCCTCATCTTTTTTCCGGATTAGTTTACTTAGCTTCCATCGCCACTCTTCAATGTTGTCAAGAGTTGAAGCCCCCTGATGAGCAACACATTTATAAAATGAGGTGACATGTAGTGGCATTTAAGTTTAAATTCACCTTATAACCAAAAATTCTAATATCCCAACTATCAAATATTCAAACTATACTCCATGAATTCATAAGAACTAAAGCCTTCGATATTACAAACATATTACTAATGATGACTGAACTGATTTTATTTCTCTTCAAGTAAACTGCATTTCCATTGGCTAAATACAATCATTACAATGAACTACAGACATTACAAATACTAATTTTTTTGGCAAAATATAAGCATTAAGTGGCAGAACTGAGTTTGCATTCTAGCTCTGCAAAACCACAATCAAAACACTTGAATATAAACTAAATGTTAATCTTACTTGATTGGAAGAAATGAAATTGTCAGCCGGATTTGATTGAATGAATTGAGATGGGGTTGAATCTAGTTTGGCCAGAAAAATAAAAATAAAAATAAAAATAAAAATAAAAAGCTTACGAACTGGCACAAACTAGTTTTTTTTTCGTACGGAGGGATGAATTAAACATAAAATCCACAAGAGGTGTATTGTGCGATTCAGCATAGCAATTTGTACCAAGATGTAAGGATATGAGCAGAAACGTCATCCACACACGAAAACGAAAAGTCAAAAGCAATTAAACTAAGAATAAGGTCATACTAACCAGAGTTTGAGAGGACGCAAATTGTTCACGATCAGAGTCCTCTTGAGAAGCATATTCGTCGTAAGCGTAACGGCCATAGGGCAAACTTTGCTGATACAAGTAAGATAACGAGTGGGAATCGTTAGCTCCCGTTCTCTTAATCAGGCGGTGGGAAGAAGGAAGACGAGAGGAACAGACGAACACGAATGATGGATTAACAGTGCCGATGAGTCTAGGGCTCAGATGGAGGCGACGACGGAGGTGAAATGAACTACTCCTGAGGGGATGCAGAAATAGCCTGAGGCAATTGTGGACGAAAACTGCAGAGTAAGCCATGATGAATTTGGGGTAGAGGGGAGGAGGGTTTTTGATGGGGGTTTAGTTGCTCCTGCTCTGTTTGTTCGTTCCTCTTGATGTTTCAAAAGCCTGCGTGGAACAAGGAACGGCCAAATGATCAAATACTAAACCTATCAAAACTCCACAAACCTATCTGGTTAGCATTTTCACCCGGCAATTTCATATTTCACGAACCATGGGTAAAATTGTAAATTTACTTACTTTATAAGACGTCATACCAAAGTTCACCGATTAAGGTCATGTTTGGGAATGCTTTTATAAAAATAACTTATTGACTTATTGACTTTTTCAATTAGTTAATAAGTTAGTATGAAGTGACTTATTAACTTATTCACTCACAACAATTATATTGTCAAACACTATAAAATAACTTTTTAACTTTTCAAAAGTTAAAAAGTTAAAAGTTGATAAAAATAAGCGCTCTCAAACACCCATTAAATTCACGCTGATCTTCACTTTTCTTCGATAGATGCCCTGCCCTCATTTACTTCTTCTTAATCTCAAATTCAGCCTGAAAAATTGAATAATCAACTATCTTCTCCTCCCTCACTTGAATCGCAGTAAATTGAATAGCACACCGGTTTCGATCTTCTCTTCCTTCCTAAATTCAGTTATTCCCAATCGACCCGCCGGTTACATCCACCTTAAACACGAGGGTCGTCGTTCTCCACTTTAAGACCCTTGGTTTCGCATTCATTAAACTCATCAGTTACGCTCCATCGGAATCCCAAGGCCTACATTATTAGCTGATTCAGTGCCCTTCCCCTTCAATGGTTGATCGAGTCACATTCTCTTGTCCCCTATAAATTCTCTTCTCTCATCAACTTGATATCAACATCCACACCGACAAAGCTGACCAGGTATGCTTAATTGATCGCTTAGCTTGTTATAGTCGTCCTCATCTTGCGTCACCGGTTTGACCATTTCTAAAAAATGTTCAAGTTCTTTGGCAATGCATCATCAACAACATGAAGGGAGGATGTGCTTGTGACTGTTTTTTGAGGTTGATGGATGAATCATGTGAAACTTGATGTACAATTCCGATGTATTACAAGGAGATGATGATAATATGTTGCTAGGTTAGATATACACCGCTACTTTGCAATAACCATGGTAAATTTAGATATTATTATAGTCTTATTGTTCCTTTTGTTTACATATGACAAGCTCCGGTTAAAGAAAACGTCAAACTAGGATATTAAACTAGAAAGTAATAATCATAGATTTTGACCTTTGTTAAATACTTTGTCAGTATCACCATTTGTTTTTCTAAATTAATGTTATTCTATGGTTCTAAATTGATGATTAGCTATATTTTTGTCAATTTACGGAGATGAACAATATGTTTTGGTTGATATGTATATGTCATTTTGATAATAGTTTGCTTAGCATCAACATGTTTATATCATCTTTAAAATTCTAAGTGTGTTGATTACAAATGATGGTTTTTTATGTTTTTAATTCAATGGTTAATGTTATTTTAATTATTTAAGGTCATATGATAATTTTAGAATTATTTTATACCAGAGTAAAATTATCTAAAAAAAATGATTTGTTGAAACTATTCTTAAACCAATTACCCAAAACTAACTACTAAATAATCAAAAATAGAGTATGCTCATCCAATGTTTATAGATAACTACTTTTCAAAACTCAAATCCAAACACCTGTTTGATATGGTTGTTTACTAAGATACCATCCATTGGTGTTGTTTTTTTAGTTTGTTGTGTCTAGACTATGGTGTTGTTTGTTTTTTCTGTAGGAAAACATCTGCGGTCTACAGACCACATCTACAGACATCTGTAGCAGAAGAGGGTGAACCAAACGTCTGCAGTCTTCAAGAAAAAGACTGTTTGTTTTTAACATCTGCAGAATGGTAAAAAAATATTTTGTAATTAAATTAAATCTATTTTTTAAACCTATTTTTTAACACTTGTTTCCTTGGACTTGTACCACACACACACATCCATACATACATACAA